>JAOXJP010178433.1:0-12514 GCA_025762735.1 Platanus orientalis
GATCTGAAACCTCCTTGTATCCAAAAATCCGCTCCACTTCATGTAGCCAATCAATGAATCCCTTGGCTTGTAAAGTGCCAGAAAAGTATGAAAGTTCAACTCTGAAGTTGAAGTCTCCATACCGCTTATCCCAACCACGCTGTTCTCGACTTAGAACAGTATTGCGATACCGGTTCTCAAAACTGGATTCTGAATCGCGATCATCTACATCGTGATCATCCACGTTTTGTGTTGCTAGACGCAGGGTCAATTCAACAACCTGTCTCTGTAGATCTTCAATCATCACGTCTTATATACTGCATTTACGGTTCGGGACTTCCTCATTCTGAATCAGCCCACTCCAAGCACGACCACAAGCCATGAAAAACTGATGAAAAATTGATCCTAAGAAGATGTTGAGCTCTGATACCAACTGACGCAGCATAATCGAAAAGAACAAGAAATCTTCTGAAAATATTATTAATTCCAAGATATCTTCCTTCGAAATACAATGCCACATAAATACTATTTCGTGCTAAAATGAAATTAGGAAAGAAAATAACGAAAAATAGAAAAACATGCCTCAAAATAGATTTTTATGCTTAAAACAGATTTTTACTATGAATAGTAAAAACGCCCTTTTCGAGGCCTAAACAATGAAATTTGGCTTATAGACGAAAAGTCCATTAATGGATCTTGAAGATTTCGTCGTTTCCTTTCAGATTGTCAAATTTCATGCAATTCTATAACTTTCCAAAAATAGCAAAATTTGTATCAATTATACCAAATTCTACCGATTCTTGCCTTTCTTGCGAAGATCTTCTCGGTCAAAGTACTCCAATGCCATTAATTCAGAATTTGACAACTCAACATCTGTCGATCTTTCTATATCAGGTCATTACAATCACTATCCTACTAATGTATGTGATTTTTAAAGGGGTGGTTTGGTAGGACATTCATCATTTCAGCTTGGTGATTTTCGCCCTAAATCTATTACTTTGTTTAAGTTTTATGATATTTTTCGCAATTTGGTAGCAATACAGTATTGAGCCTGTCTTTAGCTTTTACATTTTGTCGAGATCTTCCAGTCCAGACTAATGAAGTTAGAATTTTAGTTTCTTCTGTCTTGATCTGACCAGTTATAATGAATTTTTAGAGAGAGATTGGAATTAAGCAATCCAAAAAACAAAATTTACAGAGAAGTGCTCGAGTTCTAGTTGGGGCCCACATGAGGGTCCTTGAAGCACATTAAGGCAGCTAGATCTTGGGAGATCATGTAGCCCCTGTGGCTAAATAGTTGGGTTAGATTTTGAGATATTCAAAATCTGCCACATTGGTTTTTGCTGGATTTTTTTGTTTTTAATTTTTATTTTTTTGGTTGGTTTAGATGTGAACTTAGGATCATTATGTTTCATCTGGGTTAGTTCTAGTTAGTATTAGTTGGTTTAGGAACCTTGTAGCGGGACTGTTTTTAGGATATGGAAAGTCATCCTATTTTGTCACCTTTTTTCAAGCCTTAATTTTTAGGTGTAAAAATTTGCATGTTTGACTTGATAGTGCAGTACAAATCCGAATATGTGCTATGTAGGATAGGTTTAAAGTCAATGGAATCAAATATAGTTCATCCGCAAAAAAGTAACCTAGCAATGGAAATATGGACAGCTGACTAAGACTATTATGACAAATTGTAACCTAAACTCTAAACATTTATCCAAGCAATGGAAAAATAGAGAAATTTAATCAAATGATTAACATCAGTGAAGGATGGGTCTCACCAATTGTTTATCAGAGTATTGACAAGTGTCAATTTCCAAAATCTCGATTTATTGGCAAATAATCTTTAGAAACTTCAAAAAAAATGTAATTTGCTTTCACATGATCTCTAATAAGCATAAGAATATGTCTAAAACACAACAAAATAATCACTCATTAACTGAAGAAATTCACATTCTTCAACAAACAATCAATTCTTAATTAAAAACTCAAACTTTAAACCGAGCGGATCTATTTTGACTTCTTTAAATAAGGCCTAATAAAAATGATGGAGATAAGACTTCCACTTTTTAACTAATGACTCCTATTTTAAAACAATTTGTCAACCAAGATTCGTATACTCTTCTAATAAATAACATTTCTACTTATAACTCCAAACCTAAGTAGGAAATGAAAGAAAGTAAAACCTTAAATTCCGTCAGCCTATTTTAGTAATTTTTAATTCCACCTCTTCTAACAATTGTGGTCCACGTGCTTGCTTTCCTATGTAAGAGGCACATATATGTGTGTTCACGGGACTTGGGCTTATATGCTTAGTTTTTAAGGTCTTGTCAATTGAGCTTTCCAGACGTATTCATTGAGCCAATTCACTTGTTGGCTAGCTTCCTTTTGCATTACTTTATTTTGGTGTCATTGAATTGTTATTTTGTTACCTCTCCTTTGAATAAAAAATATTGCAAATCCAATTTCATTTGTGGCATTTAGCCAAAATACTGGTAGGGTATCAAGTTGAATGGGAACTATATATTTTAGACTTTTTATTTTAATTTAGAGTTTCTTTAGTTGTTTCTTAGTAGTTAAGGTTTTCTCAATGATTAAGTTAATAGATTTTAGATAATATATATAAAGGGGATGGAGTAGTATAAAGAAGAAATTTGATGAAGACTATGGTTTATGCTCAGGCATGTAAATTTACTGCAGAAGATCACTCATTTTTTGAAGGTGCTGATGCTTTTAAGAGCTTCTAGTTGCTAACTCGCAGAGTTCCAGTGGTCCCCACTCTATTGTGTTGTACTTTCCTTCTTCATCTTGTTTATTTTATTTTATTTTATTTTTATTATATGTTGAATTTCTATTATCTAACCTTAACCGATTCTGTTACTGTTCTATATCCTTTTACTATTTCATGGCTACTCTATTTATTGTTGATTTGATCAATAACAATCCTTGTTTGCAGTTTCCATTTGATTACTCATAATTTTTCAGTTAGCCTTAAAATTCTCTTCTCTATTCTGTACAATGATTACATGTTATTCCTTTTCATATCATTTGTCTTTCCTCTTGATAAATCTTGCATCCGAGATGTAATATTTTAACATTTGCAATGAACATCATGTTTATGTCGGTTAATTTGGGTTCTGAAGTGCTGAGGATTTCTCATTTGTTCTGTTGAAGTTATATATCATTTTGTCAATGTATTTCTCTACATTCTTCTTTTATTTTATTTTTTTATATTTATGGATATGAATTATGACACTAATCTTTGGCATTAAATATTGTATTTGCTTTCAGAGGTGGGACCTTGAGACTTTAGAGTGTCTTGAGACTCTGACAGGTCATACTTCAGCCGTGATGTCTGTTCTTTGTTGGGACCCGTATTTGTTGTCATGTTCATTGGACAACACAACAAAGGTTTGTTTGTTTGTTTTCCTGATTATATCAGGTTATGTGCGCGCAACAGACCTATCGACTTGGCTCTTTGTTCTTTTTTATTGTTTGTGCAGGTGTGGGGTGCCAACGAAACTGGCTTAGAAGTAAAAATATACACAAAATGAAGACCATGTGTGTTATTTATAAACCTCCTTTTAGCTTATTCATGCACATATTGGATTTTTCTTTTTTGATGGTGAGGAATAGTTATGCAATTGAAACTCTGCTTGCAGAGTTTAGTATATGTGTGGGGGAATAAAACATCACCGTCTTCAGTGTGGAGAAATGAATTAATAAAACTTTGATGAACCACCCAAGGTTTTATTTTAAACCATTACACGTTTGAGCTCAACCTAATGTTATGTGAGGGATATTGGTAATGTAGACCCTTTTAAGAGTTGTTTTCTAGGAAAGGAAACCGCTTTCGAAACAGCATTCAATAGTAACATTGGCTTGCATTAAAGTGAAAATAAAAAGAGCGGATCATTGTTTGAAAGGTGGAATTATATTAAAGAAAAAAAAAGAAAGGAGCAGAGTTCACTGGGCAGGTGAACCATGAAACATATATCAACCCATATCCCAAATGGAGTATCAAAAATCCTCAAAACTTCCCTAATGGAGCACCACCCAAGAAGAAGTCTATAAATTGACATAGCTAGCTACTCTGGACTGAAATATGGTTGATTTCTCGAGATTTTTGATACTAGATGATCAAAGTTAATTACCATTGAAAGAAATTTGTGAAATATGAATTGTGATTAGTTCGCTTCATGGATTCATATACTATTCTAGCTTGATACGTTTACACAAGCTATTCTGTATGCCCAACTCCCCACTGTTGCATCTCTTCAGTTTTTTCAAGTAATATTTTTTACCCTCATTTTCAGTAGTGTAGGTAGTGATTTATGTGTTCTGTAATGCTTGCATGTTGATGATGCCCGAAACTTGACACTCGGGCTTGACCAGATGAGTGCAGGGCTCTTCCATGTTCCAGTGAACTTGCAGGAACGAAGACAAAGTTAAGGGTGCCAGCTGAGTGCCGGCCGGTTGCCCTCCAACAATCAAGTTAGATATCGTAGGGATGAGAAGGTCAGATTTAGTTTTAAAAGATGTTTTTCATACATTCCATTGCTGCAATTCGTTCTTTTATAGCGCTCGGCCTCTTCATCATTCCTGGATTCTTAGCTTAATGCCTCTTGCTCGAGTGGCGTTCCTTGGCGTGGTCGTAGGAGTCAGATTCACTTGGGGTAGTTGGATCGAGCTAGTTGTCCTGTCCTTGGAGATGATGTTGCGGGATATCGTATGGTTTCGATTCCCGAACATTCCTTTATGGTTCGGCCTTGTTGACACATGGGGTCTTTCCTTGTATGAGTGCCTTGGTCAGATTCGTAACACTTTATTTCCTGAGGATCAGATGACTTGGGGTTTATCGGCTCAGGAGTTTCGGGGTTAACCGAGGCATGGCTCGGATTTTGATCTTGGTTTGGTCTTTCTGCCAGGGCATGGTTTTTGGGTCAAGCCCGACTATTTGCCGGTTTTGGTTCCATCAGATGCCCCCAAATTCCAAAGGAGCATCTCTGTTTGTGAGACTGATGAAATTATTATCGCGCCATGTCTTCAACTTTTTGTTTTTGTTTTTTAGCGGTTGCTGCCTTTGTGGGGAACTAGGATGAGTGCCTTGGAAGTTGTGCCATATCTTACGATCGTTGAGACTCCGTGCCTTCATAATGAGTGCGCTGTTAAGGGTGTCATTAGTTAGACATCGCTTCAGCTTCCTTTCTATCGCCTACGATGACATATGGAGGGTGTGGATATTGTCGTACAGATTGATAAGACATCACTTCACCTACTTGCTGAGCACATGGAGGGCTCAAATCTCATTGCGCTGATCACACGGCTTGGCTCGGTCCACCCAGTTCCTATAAATATCTTGGGCTCCCCTTGCTTTCGTCTATTTGCGGTTTTCCTTCACTTTCTACATTCTTCGTCTTCGACAACTCTGGTGTTTATAGCTGTATTTTTCGGTAGTTCTCCGGGGTCGTGTTTTCTTCTCCAGCTATCATTCCAGTATGTTCTTTTACTCTTTCTTTTTTTCTTTAGTTTATTTCTTGTTTTTGGGTAGCTAGGCTTTGTGGGCCTCGATTTTCTCACAACGGGTAAATCCCTTTTGAAAGAAACTTGCCTATCGCAAAAAATATCCCACATGACTTGGAGTTGCTACCAGTCATTTTAATGATGTGATTGGACATCAGTTTTGAAAACAAAACAAGTTTTAGTTTTGAAAAATGTTTGAAATGTATGACTCCACAGTTAAACTGATCAACTCACAAAGATTCTAAGGCAAGTTATTCGTTTATGAGTCGGGGAAGGTGTTAAGCACCCCGCCTCATCCGCTTTCGCGGTTACCTATTCTAAACTCATTACAGCCTAATGGCCAACTTAATTTATCATCTATTCATCTCACCCATTGCCTTTTATCTCATTTTATTGAGATTAGGTAGGGGATCCACATGCCATTTCCGTCGAAATTTCAGCAGCATAACGGCTGTAATAGGGACCCCCTGGGGATGAATAGTGATCCCCATGTCACTTCTTTAATAACCTAATAGTCCACAATAGAAAAAAGACACTCCAAATATATCATACATTCACCACATCATCACTGTCCACTCGACAACTCTGTATCCATCTATATCAACATCACATTATCTTTACATGAATTTATATCCTAAGTAAATTATCAAACTCATACAGAACTCTAAGAATAATTCATATATCTCTTTAATATCTCCCTAATTACCTACTATGTCTAGCTCAATCACTTACATTGTTGTAGTGTCACCTTATGTTCAACATCTTTGAATATCTCCTGCATGTAAAATAGTTTGTGATTAATCTACACATCTAACTTGAATGAATTAAAATAAGCTAAGGGGATGAAGTAAGAAAAGCGCACCTTTTTGTTGTGGTCTCACATAACCATACAAGTCATAAGAGTTAGCCCATAAACATATTTAAAAAAATATTTCCCATGAATATGCAAGAAGACTTTCTATGACTTTGTTAAAGTAAAAAAAATGACATGCATTCTTGTAAGAGGGTTACCTAAGAAGGTGAGGAAATACTTAATATAAACCAAGTATAGTTTAATGTGAATTCGCTGATTTCAATCCAAAGTACGAAATAAGAATGCTAAGCAAGAAGCCGAAATAAAGAGTATAAAAGAACAAATATGAGGATCGGTCTAAGAATGAAAAATGTCAATTTTAATAAAAAGTGATCATATTTATAATGAGAAGAATCTATGGTCTAGTAACACATTGTTTTAATAGTAGAGTTACAAAGGGCATGGATTTTACATCCAAGATTTGAACAACAAAAGGAAATTACATATAACTTAAAAAAATGAGCAAACAAAGCTGTTAAGACCATTATAGAACTCTCATCCATTATTGTGTCAAAATTCATCCAAATTTCTTACAGAGAAAAAGAAGAAAAAAAATGAGCAACAAACTTTAGCCATATCATTTCTCAATCAAGACTGCCTACCCAAGTCAAATAACAAAGTGAAACCAAGCTACATCATTTTTATAAAAGAATATAATCTTAAAAGCCTCATCCATAAGTCCTCCTACAGCAACATCACTTTTCAGCAAAACTAAACCTTCCACAAGGGCTGGAAAATCCTTGTTGCAGTTTCATTCATCCAAATAAGAAAAAAAAACAAACAAACAAGCAAACTATACACCTTAGTTGTCAAATCACAATGATAACTTTCCACAATGACTAAATAAACAAGTAAAGAAATGGATGAATGAAAAGAATTCAAACCTTATCCCAAGTAATAACTTCAGTACCTAAGCCGCTCATAAGATGAAACTGAAATTTCTGAACTTAAAATAAGTAAATAAATAAAATCCAAAGTATGCAAGATGTGCAAAGATGACATTGTGAGTACGATGACCAAGGTCCTTATTAAACCACCATTGTCCCACCATCACGGTATAGGTGTTCTCATTCAAATTTTGCATCAAAACTGTACATTAAGCAAGCAAAGGACCTAGAGAAAATATACATATCATCAATGAAAGCATCCTTCCCAATGAGTCTAAGTGGAGAACTACACACAACAGTAAGTTGCTTAAACAGTCATCAAGCTCTACTAACATCGACTTCTAAGGTATGGGGATAGCTTCCATAAACCATCAACTTTTGTTTATGTAAAAAAAATGACTTCACAACACTAATATAACTCATGAAATTGTATCCAAATCATTTTAAAGTATGCCTCTTTTCTACAAACAAATTCCCTGTTTGAATCATCTTAACCACAACATTTATTTTTATATAAAATAAACCAAGGCAATGGGAAATGTATATATATAGAGAGAGAGATATATAAATAATAAAAAATAAAAAAATTGAAATAAACCAATACCAGAAATTGAGAGGCGAGAGAATACTTCCCTTTGTGTAGCACATGCTTCCTTTTTGCGTTGTTGACTGCTGGGCAGAGCTTGAGATAAGGTTTTCATTAGAGAGGGGGTAGAAGGGACTAAACGAGTGATTGAAATGAGAGTGGGGAAGATTGTGGGTTTTGGGGGTGTGGCATAGATCGGGGTTCGAGAAACTCCCCTGTTTAATGGAGTTTTGGTCCAGGGTTTTAGAGAGAATAGACGGTTAGCTATTTTAGAAGAAGAAGGGGCTTTTTTAATAGTAGTCGTTCCTTCCTTTATTTTTGATCTTTGTGGGGGTTTTATAGAAGAAATTATGAGGGTTTAGATTAGAGTGGTGGGGATGGTCTTCAAGGCATGCCTGGCAATTAGTAGGCTTGGGTGTGTGGTTGCCATCGACAAGCTTAAGCTTGCTGAAAGGGTTGGTGGAAGCAAGATTAGGGCTACAAACATTTGTCAGGTTGAGGTTTACACCAAAATGGAAGAGGGAGAGAACCAAGACAAAGGATAGGGTTTGCAAAAGGGGGATGCAAGGTTTGGATTTGACGATTTTCATGGAAAAGGAAAGAAAGGAAGAGATCATGAGAGAGAATCGCGAGAGGGAGACATGAGATGAAATGGGGGTTTCAATCGCATGAGCGGGAAAGGGGGACTCAGGTAGTGGGCTTCTTGCTCGTGAGAGAGAGAATCAGGAGAAATAGAGAGAAATCAGGAGAGTGGTGTAGGGCAAGGGGTCCCACGTTTTGTGCATAAGAGAAGCAGAAAAAGAGGGCTTGGGCAAGATGCGATTCACCCGTGAGAGAGAAAGGTTGGTTCAGGTTTGGAGTTTTGAGGTTTTCACAAGAAAGGAAAAAAAAGGGAGGGAGGGCAAGAGAGAAGAGGAGAGACGGAGCAGAGATTAGAAGAGAGAGAGAGGGAAAGAGAAAGAGAGAGAGAGAGAGAGAGAGGGAAAGAGAAAAAGAGAGAGAGAGAGAGAGAGAGAAAGAGGCGGGAGGAGAGAGAGGGAGTCCTTAGTGGGGGGAAATCCGTGAGGAGAGAGAGAAAAGCGAGCAAAATAGAGGGAGAGGAGAGAGCAGAGAGATGAGAGAGCTGGGCATCGGTGAGACTAGGAGAGAGAGAAAGAGAGAGAGGGATCAGAGAAGAGAAAGAAAAGGAGGATGAAGGAGAGAGAGAGAGCGAGGGGTTACTTGAGAGAGTCCTTTGCTGTGCCGGGGGGTCAACTAGGAAGAAGAAAAAAAGAAAAAAGGAAAAGGAAAGGAAGAAAACAAAAGGAGAAAGAAAAAAAAAAGAAAGAAAGAAAGAAGAAAGGAAAAGAAAAGATAAAGAAGAAAAAGAAAGAAAAAAATAAGAATAATAATAATAATGAAAATTTAAAAAAAAAAAACCAAAAACAATGGGTCGCTCTGTGTCCCCATACACAAAAAGTGAGGATAAAATAAAATAAAATGGTGTTCATAAGACCAAAACCATTAAAACAAATGTTTAAATAAACATTTGCTCCCTATTTAGAAAGAGGCATCAAAACTATCATGTGTCAGCTTACGGCGTGGAAACATGAAGGAACAAACTGTTTTGGGTACAGGTTCTCTTATGAAAAAATAAAATAAAAGCAAATAATAAAAAATAAAATAATAATTAATGAATAAAATAAATAAATAAAAATAATAGTAATAATAATAAGACGATAAAAGGAGTTGATCGATTGGAATTGGTTGGATTATGAAGAAAGGCTGGGGATTGCTTTGCTCATTTGCTGACTTAAAGAGAAGCATCGAAAATTGGGGACCATGCCAAAATTAGGTGCTTACAAACATGCCATAATTATTTAAAATGAAAAATCCTTTAATGTGAAAGGAAAACAATAGGACCTAATCTAGTAAAACTTTCAGTATATTTTTATTATATATGATCATAATAGTTCTCTTTATTCTAGTTAAAGAATAATAACAAGAGGAAGGTATTGTTCTAGATTACAAATTTCTTTAGCAAATGGTAAATATTATTAAAAGAAAAAAAAACCACTTACCTCCAACAAGAGGTGGTGTCAAAACATGTTGAACCTTGAAGCGAAAGAAGAACTACTCCAACTTGTTCTTCTTTTTCAATAGAAAAACACAAGCAGCCTCACCTTTCTTCTTCTCATTATAGAAGAAATTCAATCATTACAAGAAAACCCCAAATAAAACGAACCCCAACAAAGTTCTTTAACAAAAAAGTGAAATTTTCACTTGGAAACTCGAGAGCATTAAATGCTTACCAAACCATTCAAACGGCTAAAAGGGACCATTGGTTCCCAAGCCCATGTACCTAACTACTTCGAAAAATAAAAAATAAAATGGAAGTGAATCACTCCTTATGGGCAGGGAACTCCAAGAGGAAGGTAGTTTTTGCAAAAAAAAATAATAATAATTAGTATAGTAATCAAAACCTTTGATTCAATTAATACATCCTTAACTTTTAAATAATAACTCATGAACATTGATTAGCCAAAAAAATCATGAACATTTTTATGTTAGTTTATGCTCAGTTTTGTGTTCAATATAAATTTCTTGGTAGCTTTTATCAAGTCTCTCTCCAAAAACCTACCTTGGACATCAAAAGAAAAAAAATGAGCACTCATTTTGAAGATCTTTACAATGGTTTATGTGATTTTTGTACAAATATTTAGAATTTAATGTGTCTAAACTACTTTTAGGTTTTGTTAGAAGGTGTTTCATTGGGGGTCCATAGAATTTAAAATTTTAATTATGCTTGTAATACATAGAAGGTGTTTCATTGGGGGTGTATAGAATTTAAATCTTCCATTATGGTTTAATACAAAAAACTTTCATTCAATGTGTCAGAATTTGGGGTATAGCACTAACTACAATTCAGCTTCGAATTTAATGGCCACTTATTTTATTCATGATCTATCCTTTCATTTTTTTTTCTTTCATCCATGGATCATGTTTAGCTTACTTAGGTTGTCTTTGGCATGCAATCCAGATCGTGATCTATGCTTAAATCGCAATCAAAGCATAAAGATGAGGCATTTGGAATGAAATCTCTCATATGACATTTTGGTTCAGATCCGATTTTAGCCTACTTTCAGATCAAGCTGAAAAGCTCAATCCCAAAAGCATGATCGTGAACCAACCTAAAAAGTGTTTAATTGGTAAAAGTCACACGTTCAATTAGTGGCTATTCTCATCTTTAAACATATATAACATAACTTTGCCATATCTTTCAACCTCTCTCTCTCTCTCTTTCCATAGCCGCTAGTTTCAAAGGAGAAACAGATTGATCTTTCCCAAATTACACCCGTTTTGCAAGTTTTTAGCCATCTTCAACCGATTTCATGAACTTTTCCATTTTTTAGATTTTTCGGGAAAAAATCTAGGTTGCCAAGTCGACTGTCTCGCCGAAAATAATGAGATTGATAGAGACGGTTAGGGGTAGCTTTAGGGTAAAGGTTTTTGTTGATGTATGTCAATCTCATGGGAAAATTGTGTAGTGGTTTATGTCTTATAAGTGTCCTATGCTCTCATAAGTTCAAGACATGAAGGCAAGGAGGGCCAAAGACTTGAAGAAGAGACCAAAGACTACCTCAACCTTACCCCACCAATAAAGATATAAAACATGCATTGCATAGCATTTTAAGACCTTAAAATGAATGTAGAAATGATGGTAGGTCCCTCACAAAACCCAAGAAAAGAAGGACCAAGGACAAGCCCACTTAGAGTGCCCAAACCAAGATCTCAGGATCTTAGTGTCATGATTGATCACGACCCATATCTGGGTCTAGATTTGAGACTCTTGAGAGTCAGGCCCTATCATCTGTAATCGATTACGAGATGGATCTCGGCCTCCCAGACTTGTGGTTGATCAGGAATCTCACAATCGATCACGAGCCTGAGCCTGACTCAAGATCGATCACGAGATCGAGGGCATTTTTGGTAAAAAATAAAAACACAAAATTCAAGGCAAGATTTTCAAAACTTGAACCCTGTTTTTCGAAATTTAAGACTTTAAAGAGATGCTCATTTTAAAAGATTTCAATCCAAAGGTTGTGGGTGTTTCTCACCCCTATAAAATGGAACTTTTCCCTTTAGGGCAAATAATCTCTAACACTTTAAGCTACCTAGAGAGTGTTACAAAGTTTATCAAATTGAGAGTCTCCTCTACTGAGAAAAACACCATTTCTCTACTGGTTTTGAACTTGAATAACTAACATCTCACTTAAGAATCACTCTCTCTTTCTCTCCTCTTGAATACCACTCCACTATTATTGAGGATAACTTGTGGTGAGTCTTTCCCAAGATGAAACTCACACTTGGTTGAGCTCAAGGAGCATTAGAGCTAAGAGCTTGAAACTTATAGGTAGCTAAGGCAAACTAGCTCAACAAGGAGCACCCCACTTTGTGTAACTAGAAATGTCAACCATCTTATGGTAATATTTGTTTTACTTTGCATTCATTTGCATTCATCTTTACTATTGTATTTGCCTTGCTTCCGTCGGAGACAGCGGAAGCTTAATTACTTTCGTCGGAGACATTGGAAGGAGTTCACCTTCGTCAGAGACACTGAGTGTTGTTTAGCTTGCTTGTGAGCAAGTAATTAGGTTTTGTATATTGACCTAGGTTGTAATAGTACCTAAATGAAATATACCTAAGCTTGGT
>JAOXJP010178443.1:0-12514 GCA_025762735.1 Platanus orientalis
GGGCGATTTGGTTGGAACGCAATCAAAGAGTTTCTGAGGGATTTAGCAATCCGGCATACATCGTCTATTCTTTGGCGAAGAATATGGCTTGTTTTGGGGGTTTGTGTTGTAGCAATCTTTGAGACTACTTTTGTGGCTAGCACTACAGGGCTGGTGTAGAACTATATTAAGTAATTAGATGCTAGCTTTTTTGTGGTTGTTTCTTTTGGGATTCCTGATCCCTTTTCTTAATGAAAATTTCTTTCATAAAAAAAAACTGTGTGTGTGTAACTCACTTGTATACATTACCTTCTTAGTTAATACAATTATAAAATTTATTATAATATGCACAGTAATAAAATAATACTAATATTTAGTTACCTATCATTAAATTTAATAATTTAACTGTAACAACTACAATATTGTTTATGTATGAAGCATTGCAATATCTTTACGAATTTGATATCTTAAAATGTGTAACTTTAATAGATTTAAATTTTTATAGCTTAATAAAACATTTCAATTATTAATATAAAATATATCTAAAATATTAATATATATATTTACATTATAACTTAAAAGTTAAAAATGCATTATAACTTAAAAAATTGATATCTTAATCATTAATATCTAAATGAAACTATCAAAACTTGATAAAAAAAAAAGTAATTATTTACATCCCCTGAAGTTTCTTGACAGTTTTCACATTGTTCCCACTATTTTTTTTCTCAACATTTCCATAATATCTATAGATTTTCCACTATTTCGAAATGAAATATTGAAATTTTCATGACTCCCTCATGGCAAAATATTCATCGAAATTGAAATTTGAACCTTGCCTCCAAGTACATTTCTGGACCAGATTTATATATTTTTTATGGGTAACGATGTTTTATTGCAGCCAAAAGCAAGAGAAAAAAATACAAGCAATTAATGAACAACACAAAACTGACCAAGTACTAACCTAATCTCCCACCATTCTGGCATTCTATTCCCCGTAAAACATTCAGACAACCCCCACGGCCCCACCCCCATTTTTCCAACCTATTGGCTTCCTCATTTTGAGCCCTTGAATATGACACAATGAGATACCCAACTCCTGCATTATGGTTTTGATTTCACGAATGTAATGCGCTAGATGCCATGACCCATTCACAAAGAGCAAGGGAACAGCTGGACCAGATTTATATCAACGAGTCAAACTGGAAGAGAACTCACTACATTCAAACTAATATGTAAAGGCTGTTTGTGTGTGTTTGTTTGGTAAAGGAATTTATGTTTTGCAGGAGTTGTAAACTCAAAATATTGTAAATGAAGCCAAATAAATCTGGAAGAGATCTCAAATACATTCAAACTAATATGTAAAGACTGTGTGCATGTGTGCATACGCATGGCAAAGGAATTATGTTTTGCAAGAGCTACAAACTCAAAAAATTGTACATCAATAATCCAGATGGGTGAAAGTATAAAAGTCAAAAATGGGAAAAAAGTATTATGCAGAAACACGGACCTGAGCTACTCTCTGAGTTTCCCTAATTAATGTTTGGAAATGTCCATCAGGAAACACTCTATCTCCACCAGGTAGGCTATCTTTGACCACGCTAGTATCCAATTTAGTGTCCGTCAGTTTTCTAGTCACAATGTCAGCACCATTGATCTGGTCAAAGTAGATTTTCTGCTCAAGCAAGCTACTAGAGCTTCTACTTGAGTTGTGAATTGCAGTCCACATGGACGAGCTAGCATCATGACCAAAACTGGCTCCAGAAAACTCAGCACCAAGATAATTCCTCGGTAGTTCAGAAAATTCTGAAAAGTAACAAAGTTAACTGGTCATATCTTTTATAATCTGGAAACAAATTTTCAGCAAAAATCCTGCACTATAAAGAAATTAGAACAAAATTTTCATATGTAAATTGAAGTAGAACTCATTAATTGAAAAACAATATCCTTTTCTTTCTTTTTCATCCAACACTGTATTCTTTAAAGATTCAATTAAAAGGATCAATTTCCTAGCATAAGGTAAAACACAGTTCCTATACATCACAACATAATTTTACCTGACGTGTCATTGGTGTGCCCAAAAACATTCTGAGGTCCAGAAGATGAGATGGCTTCAGCAAAAGAAGAGGTTCCTAGATCATCCCCAGAATCCACATCCTCGAATTCCGAAGATTGTGATTGTCCATTCCATTCAGCTGTACTTGGGCTCGATGCGTAAGATGCCTGAACTGTGAGAACAGGAGAGTTGGTCTGTGCTGAGCAAGGTGCTGAACTAGTTTGAGAACTCCCAGTTTGTGTCGCTGGAAAACGGGAGATGCCAGACCTGTTGCCCTGAAGGTAAAATATTTAGATAATAATCAATACAGCTTAACATACCTAATACAACAGAGAAAATATTTAACAAAGGAATGTCATATCTCATCAAAAAACAAATAAACAAAAACAAACAAACAAACAAAGGAATGCCATATCCATCCATGTGCAAGTAATGAACATGCTACTTCTGTCTACCACAAGTTCACTTGATTGTTTTGGTATTTACAGAGGTTGCTTTTTTCCAAAACACGCTCAACTGAACTTGTTGGGGATGCATGCAAGTAGTTTTGCCATAAAAGCATAATTAGGATTAGCACACCTTTATTGCACAAGCCAAACCACACGACAATAAGTGAATTTATTCATCCACAATAAAGTATTCTAGGGTACTGTAGCTTCTTTTTTTTTTTTTTGAAAAGATGAGGTAACATATTAAAAAAGAGAGAAGAATACAAGACAGCTCCCAAACAGCATGAGAAATGCTCAACAAAGCCTACACCAACAAAAAAGTAACGCCAAAAGAAAACAACCCGAGACTACAAAATAAAAGAATGCCAATCAAAAACCCACTAACTAAAAGACTGGATACTTCCTTTAGCGCTTGACGGGAGCCAATCAAAGATCCAGGCAAGTATCGCTTCGACCAGTTTCTGTCTAGGACAGGAGACTCCTTCAAATATCCAGTGATTTCTCTCCTCCCAGATAGCCCAGCAAATGGCTGCAAGAATCATCCTCCAACCCTCCACCCTAAGAGGAGACCTACAAGACAGGCTGGGAAAACCAACAACAAAACAGACCACACAACAAGCCTGGCCGCACCCAGCTCACTCCAAATTTGCTAATAAAGAAACTCCATAACCAAGCTGCTCAAGCGCAGTGGACAAACAAATGCCCTATGGATTCACCCTCCATGATACACAAGCAACAAAAATTCAGAATGATAAGGCCCCTACAGATAAGGTTGTCAACAGAAGGAGCCCAATCCCACCACAATTGCCAAAGGAAGAAAGAGACTATGGAAGGAATGGAATAATTCCCGATGAAGTTGTATGGATAGGTCTAGAGTGGCACTGTAGCAAGAGCAGAATATAAGGACATAACCGATCCTTTCCCTGTCAAGCAACCACATATGCTCATCCTCCTCCTAACTCCCAAAGTGGTACCCTTCCAAAAGCTCCAAAAGCATACCCACATCATCGAACTCACAGTCATTTAAGTTCCTTCGAGGATGGAGATTCCAAGAATAGAAAACTCTTGTCCTAATCATGTGCTCGATCACAGACCCCCACTTGCAAGCAGACAAATTATAGCATGACGAGAATAAGTGACAAAGAGGCTCTATGGCACACCAAGGGTCATGCCAAAACAACACCTTATCACCTTTGGTGACCTTGAGTGAATAAATCGAGAAAGCAACCCCTCGGATTTGCATATGCCTTTCCACACCCCACACTCATACAGCCCAGAAAGAACTCCACCCATTCCTCCCAACCCCGTACTTGGTAGCAACAACCCTTCTCCACAGAGCTTGATCCTCTAACCCAAATTTCCAGAGACACTTGCTTAGAAGAGCTCGATTGGTCTCGGGAATTGAATAGATACCCAGACCCCCGTGCTCCACAGGCCTACAAATGCTTTTCCAGCTAACCCAATTAATCTTTATCTGGTTTTGCACAGAGTTCCAAAGAAACTACTGTTACATACACTCAATCTGATTTTCCATTGAAGCTGGGACAGAAAACAAAGAAAGAAAATATAACGGCAAGCTATACAAAACACTCCTTATAAGCACAAGCTTCTCACCTTTCGATAAGAAACTCCCTTTCCAAGAAACTAACTTCTTTGCCATCCTCTCTAAGACAAGGTTCCATATAGACTTAGAGGAGGAACTCGCCCCAAGCAGTTAACTGAGGTAAGAAATTGGAAGAGAAACAACCAGGTAACCAATTAAAGAAGCCAAGGCTCCCAAATTTTGAACATTTCCAACCGGCGCCATAGAAGACTTCCTCAAATTTACCTTCAAGCCCGATACACCTTCAAGAATAAAAAGCATTCCTCTCAAATTCTCTATCACCTCTGGATCCTCAAGATTTCGCTTTCGACACCATTCTGCTTAGAAGCTCCACAACTATAATAAAAGGGTAAGGTGACAATGGATCCCCTTGGCATAGACCTTGGCTACCTTTGAAAAAGCCTATACAAGGGCCATTAATAAAAATAGAGAAAGAAGGAAAAGAAATGTAAATCTTCATCCGGTTCCTCCATCGAACTCCAAACCCCATCTGACCAAGAACCCAATCCAGATATGCCCAACTAACATGATCATAGGCTTTCTACATACCAATTTTATAGACAATCCCAAACCTCCCTTCTTTCAGTCTATTGTCCACACATTCGTTGGCAAGCAACGAACTGTCCAAAATCTATCTACCCAACACAAAAGCATTCTAAGAACTAGAATGATCTGCTGGAGAGAAGTCTTTAGATGAAGCGCTAAGGTCTTGGAAAGTAACTTGTATAGGGGTGTCAATGAGCCGAGCTTTGCCCAACTCAGCTCAGGCTCGGTCCTCAGGCTCATGAGGCTCAAGCTCGTCACGAGCCTGAGGACTGAGCTCAGGCTCAGCTTGGCTTAGCTTGGATCAAATGTGTGACCAATCACAACCTGCCATGTGATGTGTAATAATTATTCTCAATTTATAAAGTATTTATTCAAAAGAGGCACCCAATTCAAAGCACATCATTTTTCAGTAAATAGTACATGCCATGTCACTAAATAGTACTTTTTTTTAAAAGGTACCAAAATTATATTAATAAGATTAGGACGAAAATACAAAAGCCATGCTCAAGAAGAGCAAACCAGCTACAAAACACCTCGAAAATACAAGCTAATCATGTAAAATGACAAAGTCCCATTCATAAATCCAAGAACTGAACGGAGGGGCCTCCCTATTTTGCGTCACAAATAACCAACTATACATTCTGGCTAAGGAAGCATCAAGAATCAGGCGCATCTCTCTCTTCTTTCCTTCAACAAATAGTACATGTTGCACATCACATGAATAAAAAGAGAGTTTTTTTTTAATATTTAAAGGAAAAAATGAAGATTTGTTCCCTGTGAAATAGCTTTGGAAAGACTTGTACCGTACCTATAAGAGGATAGTATGACATTTTTTTTTTGGTTGAAACGTTGAGTTGTGTGACATCATGCTATATTAAATGCAAAGTACTTTTTTGAGTGATTTAGAGCAAATAAACGACTTCTTATCCACTCAAATAAATGCCATTATTTTTTATTATTTATAAACTGCAACACTTCTATTTATGTATAAATATGTTTGATTAAATATATAAAGATTATGACCTTTGACGAGCCAAGCTTTTAGCGAGCTGAGCGAAGTGAAGTGAAGCTCAGCTCACTTAGCTAAACAAGCTCGTACGGAGGCTCAGGCTCAGCTCATGATGAGCTGAACTCTGAGCCAAGCCGAGCTACCTCGGCTCATTGACAGCCCTAAACTTGTAGAGGCAATCCACCAAGCTAATATGGCAGAAATCTGTCATTTCTAGGGCACTGTAGCTAAAACCTACAGTTCCCCAATATATCAGTAGTTCATATACCATCAAAGTAAACATGAATTTTAGTTACAAACAAAAGTTCCTTCTAGTCATAAACATCTTACAGCAGACATAGTCAGCATCCCAAATCAGGAGCCTAGATGAGTGGCAGTATGCCTATACTCAAGTATTAACCTAAGCCTAGGGACCAAATAACCTCATCTAATTAGGATAGGTGACAGCCTGGCTTTCTTAGAAGGTTCCCAGAAGATCAGGTGAGCAGTCATGCATAGCTTCTCACCTGCGACACAAGGCAGAACATACTTCTTTAATACTCAGCATTATTCATCTGACTTATAGCCTTACAATTTCTACTATATTAATTACCTGTCATACATCCTTTTCACCTAGTAAATTATGGTAACTATTTCACTGGGAGAGCATTATTAGCTTCCAGTGTTCTTGGGGCTACCAGTCAGTTTTTTGGGGAGCTTTTTCTGTTTCGATTGTACAATTTTAGGGGACTTTCTCGCCCCCTTGTTTTAAAATAAACTTTTAATTATCAAAAAATAAGCATGTTATTATTTCAATGGTTTTTCGAATGAGGTTGTGCATTTATGATTTGTAGATTGTCATCATTGAGTTATGAATTTAATCTTCTTATAAAATATGTATTTAGTTCACACAGATATACCCGTGGCATCATTTTCATCTCACACGCACAAGTACATTCTGTCACAAGATTTTAACTTCCACAGACTAATAAACAATACCAAACTATTGAATTTTTAGGATAAATTGTATTGCATAATGTGTATCTGATGTAGGATGGCCTAGGGACTTTAATCCAACAGGTTATGGGCCCCAAATGAAAGTTCAAAGGACTATAACAATTTATCAAGGTTTTAATGATTGGACAAATGGAACAACCAACCTGGACAGAACTTTGAGTGACTCAAAACCAGGTCCAGGAAAGTCAGAATGGCCTGAAATCTTTTATGACAATTGGTTTCTAGATGAAGAATAAACCAGAAAATTTTCTGAATAAACAAAATCTTTAAAACTCAAGTCTATCTATAGTTACTCAACATAACAGTAACTAAGATAATAGAATATGGAAAGCAACTCAGAACGTCCCACAAATTGATAGTCAAATAGGTAAGTAAAGAATAAACTCAAAAAATTCAAGTGATTTGAACAAGTATTGATATTGCAAAAATAAAAAACAAAAACAAAAACTCTATTTGGTGTCCAGAACTTATATAAGAAATAGAACCACACTTTGGATTAAGGTTTCCCAATAGATGCCTTGATGAATAGTTGATGTTGCAGCCTTGAGAGTAATCTTAATACAGCAGAAATAAAAGTACGAGATGAAGAAGAAAAGAGAAGAAGAACTTGCAGTTGTCCAACAACTGTTGGGGATTCACAGTCCAACTGTGAAATAAGGGATGAAGTCCAACTTCAAAAACCCTAGACAAGCCCAGCTTTAAGACAATAAATGAATAAAAATATTTTTTCCTTCATTGATTCAAACATATGGGGCTAGGCCCTTAAGTAGATTACAGAAGAAGATTTAGCTAAATCCTACATACTTTAATAGGTTAGTTGCAGCCCAAACTTTCTAATTTTTAACAACTTGATCTTAGAAGATTACAGTAGAAGATTTGGCTAAATCCTACATACTATAATAGTTTACTTGCAGCCCAACCTTTCTAATATTCAACAACTTGATCCCCAAGAAATACCCACCTAAGACTTTTAAAAACTACCCAACTAAGACCCTCTTTCATTCATATAGGAGGTAATTTCTTTCCATACGTATAAGAGAATACAATCTCCTGGGCCCCACAGCCCAACGGTCTTTATTCTCTTGAGGAAAACATTATTTGCATCACAGACTGATACACCTTCAGTAATTTGGTCCTAATTCTCCCAAATCACCTCGTATTTGCGCAATCTTGGTCTTGTTTGAAAGGTAAATGAGCTACGTTTCTGAAGACATGGAAACATAGCCAAAATGGTAAGTTTTGACATTGGAAAAGTTGGGTTAAAAGCAAGTTACACAATAACAGCACAAAATAAATAAAAACTAAAAACTGAACTTTAAGTGGATGGTGACCCCACTTAATTATCCATGATCATCTACCTTCTTTTTGATGCTCCTGCATCAGTATTGTATTGTATATTACTACCACAACGTTGTCCTGGGTTCAGTCAAGGACGACCCAAATAGTATTAACCAAAGTGCCAATTTATCGCCGGTGAAAGATTAGTTAGATTTTGACAGCTAAGTAATCAAGAGTGAGAGGTCTAGATTCTAAACATATATTATTCTCATTTTACTTTATCAGTGAGTCACTAGTTCGAAGTACAATATTAGCAAGTCCAGAAAACCACAACTAGCATCCTTAACCAAATATAATTGATTGTATAAATGATAACATAAACATCAGGGTTTTAATATAGTACCGTGACAAACATAATAATCAAAATTAAACATGATGTTTAGACACCACCCAAAATTGAACACATAAAAATCACACCAAAATACTCAAGGTGTTAATGTAGTACTTGGCCAAACAACCCAGCCATAAAAGATTTTTGTTTAAATGTACGTTACAAGGAACTCAATGATAAACCATAATTATCCTTATGCATAGATTTTTCCCCTTGTTATTATGGATTGTTCTCTTCTAGCTAATGAATGTGTTGATAGCTGGACAAAAGAAAAGCACAACAGTCTACTTTGCAAAGTGGACATGGAGAAGGCTTATGACCACGTCAACTAGGACTTTTCAGACAATATCATGTCTAAGATGGTTTTTGGTAGAAAATGGCGATTTTGGATCAGGGTTTGCATGTCTTTCACTTCATTCTCGGTGCTATTCAATGGATGCTCTGAAGTCTTTTTTCACGGGAGCAGAGACTTGCGGCAAGGGGATCCTTTGTTGTTCAATTTGGTGATGTAAGTTTTGGGCCGATTGACAGTGAAAGCTGAGTCTTTGGGCCTGATTGGGGACTGCTGCGTCAAACATTCTGCTCCAACTATTTCTTTGGTGCAATTTGCAGACAACACTTTGTTTTTCCTGCAAGCCAATCGGGATCAAGTGCCTTAATCTTAGATGTCTTCCTCATTTTTGAAGCAATTTCAGGGCTTAGAATCAACCTGAGCAAGTCTACTCTTATCGGGGTGGGTTCCATCCCAAATCTGCGTGAGTTGGCTGCATTAATGGGCTGCCACATCGAGACTCTCCCATCCATATATTTGGGTCTTCCCTTGGGAGCCGGATATACATTCCGGGTGGTATGGAATCCCATTGTAGAATGAGTTGAGACGAGACTTAAGGCTTGGAAATCAAAGCTATTAATGAAAGGAGGAAAGCCGGATATATATTTCTAGTTGTTTTTAATACCCAAACCAATTCTATATGCTCTGGAAAAAAAAAAATTATGAGAAGGTTTCTTTGGGGGTTGTCTGAATTTGAAGCCAAGATTCAATTGGTTGATTGGAAGAGAGTATGTTCTCCAATCCAACAAGGGGGTCTCGTTGTCAGATCGCTGCATCTCATGAATAAAGCCTTGCATTTTAAGTGACTGTGGAAGTTTGGGTCTGAGAAGGAAGCCTTGTGGACAAGGGTAATTGCTGCCAAATATGGAGAATGTGAAGAGGGGTTGGTCAAGTGGGATACCCAATGTTCCGCATGGTTTGGGATTGTGGAAGGCCATTGCTGTTGGATATGAGGAGTTCAACAAAGGGGTATCTTTTAAGGTTTGTAATGGATCCAGCGCGTTTCTGTTTAAATGATTGGTGTGGAAGGCTTCTATATGAGGATTTTCCTCAGATCTTCCGCCTGTCTCTATGTCAAGATGAGCTGGTGGCAGATCATATGTGCTGGTTGGAAGAGGGATTTTCCTGGGATCTTCATCTTAGAAGATCTCTTAATGATTGGTAAGTGGACATAGTGGGTGAGCTACTTTCCATATAGACAATGCTCTTCAGCGAAGTCAAAGCGAAGATGATATCAGATTATGGTCCTATGACCTTGGCGGGGTGTTTTCGGTATGCTCCTGTTATCTTTCGATGGCTGATATAGAGGGTGACACCATTCTGGTAAAGGTTATTTGGAGAACTAAGCTCCTTCCTAAAGCCAGTTTTTTTTTTTTTTTTTTTGGGCTAGTGTTTACAGGGCGTATCCTCAGTGGATAATTTAATGAGAAGGGGCTTCCACATGGAAAATAGGTGCAGCATGTGTTTGGGTGAGGCTGAATCCGTCAACCATTTACTTCTTCACTGTGAGGATTCCGCCTCAGTATGGTCTTTTTTCCTTATCCGGTTCCAGAGATATTGGGTAACTTATTCCTCTATGAAAAGGCAGTTCAAGATGTGGATATGATCAAAAGCCCCTTCTTGATGGGTGCGATATGATCAAATTCAGTCCCAAAAGCTTGCAGCCGATAGGTATTTCTCTTACAGAAGTCCAGCAACTTGTCTTCTTCAATATAAGGCTTCAGTCCAGCCATATGAAATGGAATGAGGTTCCAACAGATTTGAGCTTAAAGGAGAAGAAAGAAAGAAAGATAAAGAAGGATAATGAAGAAGAGAGAATGGGAAAGAAGGGTAGAAGAATATGATCAAGGAGATCAATAGAGAGGAGAGAGGAGGGGATGAACTAGAGGCTGATACCTCTAGGGTTTCACAGTTCCAACCATGAGACAAGAAGGAAAACCCGCAAAATTTTATTTTATATTTTCAATGCCTCCAATAGACATGTTGACCACCTATATTTTAAGACTCTAATAACATAAAAATTAGAAGTTTCTAAAAGTACAAAACCTAGTTCTACTGGATTCTTAACAGAAGACTTTCCTATTAATACTTTCTAAAATATACTAAAACTTATTCTAAGAGGGACTGTCTACCAGCCCTTATTAGAACCCTACTTGGACTTCTTAGACCCACTTAAAAGATACTATTTAACCCTTGGCTGATGTTAGCCTTATTCCCTAACTACCCATGGCATGATAGCCTTATTCCTTGCTCCTGTCTTCTTGGGCTTGGGCTTCCATAAAGGTTGTGCCTCCTCCACTATTCTTTGCTCCTGTCTTCTTGGGCTTGGCCCTCCATAAAGGCCGTGCCTTCTCCAACCAAATGATAGCTGTGGCATCATGTTTTTGTTGTTGTTGTTGTAGATTTAGTAGCCAAAAAAAAAAAAGCATTGATTCATTCCAATCCAATAAAAAGGATTTAACTCTGATGGATTTTATACAAGGTATTCTGACTATAAGATGACTATTTATTTAAAACAAAAAAAAAAAAAAAAACATTTATGTAAAGGTAAAATCTAAGGTAAGGTTGGCCATACTAATAATAAAGGTGGTTTTTCATATTGCTTTATAAGTTATGAATCATTGTAATTACTTGCATAGTATAGTTTTTAGGTTTGTTTATTACTTTATTGAGCTTATTAACTGTACTGTATTAATTGTACTTGTTTTTTAGAGGTAAGAGATAAATTATTAAGAAAGCAAAAAAAATAAGAAAAACATCACCCATGAGGTAAAAAAAAAGAGAAAACAAAACAAAACAAAACAAACAAGAGACCAAGAAGCCTCAGAAAAAGCTACAAATCCTCACCCATACAAAGTACCACTCAATCTCAACAAAATCAGCACTAATGGACACCCAATCAAAAAGAAGCTTTGAAATAAACAAAGAAATTCCTGCTTCACTCCCATGCTTTCCCTAAAAAATCCTACCGTTCCTCTCCTTCCATAAGCCCCAACAAATAGACCCCGAGAGAGCACACCAAATGATAAGAGGAAAACTATCTAAGTCTTTGATTTGCTAGCACAAAATCAAATTCCGAAAATGATCAAGGAAGGACCACAAGACACGAAAATAAAAATAAAATAAAATAAAATAAAAAGCAACCCCAAACCTTAAATGCCACTGAGCAATGGACAAAGAAATGGTTAATTGATTCCTCCTCCATACACATGCTCTCTATACTCTGTCAATATTTCTTGTTATGTGTCTTTCATTTATGCTAAGTGTAGTCGGGGAGAAAGAAGACTGTTGTGGGATGATATTACTGCGTATGGTGAGACTATTAATGGACCCTGAATAATTATTGGGGACTTCAATGTGGGACACATCTATTCATCAAGTTCCACCCTCCACTCTACAGATGATTGAGAGTGAGGATTTAATCATATATGCATTCCATAAAAAGAGATTTTAGAAGGGATACCCAGGCTCTAAATGCCCCTGTAGGGAAAGGGAACCAAGCTAGTGCCAAGCAGCTCAATATAAGAGATCTTGGAGTTAAAATAACTTTCCTATTGATAACCCATTCCCACTCATCGACCCTATTAGGATCCAGCCTACAACTCTCCAACAAAACTCAGCAGCCTACACAATTCCCCCCATCTGGAGTCAAATAAGTTTCTCCTAATCCTCGGAATCCAAGAGTTCCCATTAAAATCGAAGCAATCTGCCACAGCAGCATGCTTATCCACAACCAGAGAAAAAAGGGATCTAAATCATCCATTAGAAGGATATCACCAACCCAAAGATCTCCCAAAATTTAATGTCACCCCCCGATCTTAAGCTTAAACCTAATGAATTTCTAGAAATCCTCCTTCACCATTAAAATAGACTTCC
>JAOXJP010178464.1:0-12513 GCA_025762735.1 Platanus orientalis
AAAAAACAATTTTTATCAACTAAGCTATATACTATTGATAATTTTAAAATAATTAGTATATTATATATAATACATATCTATTTTATATATAAAAGTGCGGGCTTCGGGCCGGGCCCGGGCCGGCCCAAGGTAAGTCCAAGCCCGGCCCTCAATAAAAGTGTGGGCCTCAGGCCCTCACTGGGCCAAGCTCGGGTCAGACTTTTTTGGGCCAATTTGAGGGCCAGGCTCGGGCCAGCCCAGCCCATGCCCACCCCTAAAAGTCACTCACTATACATCTAGAGTTTTCCTTGTGAAACCCCCATATCTAAGAATTTTCGATTGGCCTAGTCGTTGTAAACAGTTCAATCCTTTGCCTTAGGATTAAGGATTAGTCAGTCCTCATATGTGATAAACACATATTTCCCACTAATGAGATTAATGTAAGTAATTAAGAAACAAAAAACAAAATTATATTAGGAGCAGCTAGGATCGTCTCTTATGAGTGGAATGGTCCCGCAACAGTGATAAAACACTTTTTTTTTTTTTTTTTAGAAGAGGAGTATGCGGTGGGATATGCTGAAATTTGTTTTTCGTAAAAAATGTTGAAAACCCAATCCTAACATGACACGACTAAATAGGATCAAAAAAATCGTTAACAATCCTATTTAGTGGGTTGTTAGGATAATTAAGATAGTTTATCAAAAGTATTATGTGTCATGTTGGGATTGGCTTATCAGCATTTTTTATTAAAAAAACAATTTCAACAGATCCAGACTCGATATATATGCATCTTGGACTATCACAGGACGACTCTTCCACTCAAAGAAGATGATTCTTGAGTGATAAATTAGTCATACACTACTATAATATAGCGGCTGGCGATTATATGAAATGTGGTCCCACTTAGTTGAAATGTGGGAAATTAAGGACTCTGATAAATTTGTCGCTTGTCCATAATCCACCACAAGCCATGTAAGAAAAACAACTTTTTCTTTTTTCTGGGTAAAAAACTAACTGTTTTGTACACGTCTACTTATCAAAATATCCTTGACTTAGGTGAGTTCACATCATCTCCAATCTGAATGTACAGGTACCACTCCAGTTGAGTTGAGCTCACGTTGTGACATGATGTTGGATGAAGGATGTATTAGTAAATACACTGGTACTTGTTCATTGTGTATTTATTGTAATAACCTTCTTTGACTCATGTGTATTGATTCAAACACCCTTTGTCAAGCTACATGTCATGTACTGATAGGTAATGGAGTGGTATCTGACCTTTTAAACCGGAGATGATTCAAAATCAACATAAACAATGTATCTCCCCTCGTGTAGCATTTTAAGCTGTAAGAGCGAAGAACTTCTTAGACCACTTGGACTAACTGGCCCGAATAGGGATCCTCTGTGGTGGTGTTTCCTGTAATGTTCATGTAGCGATCACCACATACAGACATGTGGCAAACACCATAGTTGAAAAAATATATAAAACACTCATCACCGGGGCTTAGAATCAAATACTCATCATATGTCATCCTGTGGAAAAAATTGAAAAGGGAGCCAAAATTGGTGTGATCATTATTTTATGTATATGTAAGTTTGACACATGATGTGATTTTGAATTTGGTGCCTCTTTTTGGACATCTAATTTATCAACCAATACATTTGAAAAAAAAAAAAAAAACTTTTAACCCTGTATACCTTCTTTGCTGTGGTCACACAATAATCATAATAATCATACTTTTTTTTTTCATCACAGAACAGTAGGGAATCACCCCCACATAAGATCCAAGGCCTCGTTTATAGGATTGAGTTTCTAAACTAAAATTCTCTCTCTATATACTAAATATGTTTCTATATTACAATAGTACATGTAATTTCACTTTCTAATATAATAGAAGAATCCTATTTGGAGATGCGTGGACGTAACACTCCTTGATATTGTCTGCCACCCCCACCCCTTCCCGTGTTCCCACACACAAAATATAAATTGTATTTTATTAAAAATGTAAAAACAGTTTTTTTTTTTTTTTTTTTTTAATACGGCTCCATGTAGGCCTTCATCATCAACCACTTGAAGCAGGATTAATCTAAATCTGTCAAAATTGAATGAATCCGCGCAAGCGACACCACTTTGCATTGCTCATCTCACCCCTCTTCTGAGGATCTGACCTTGGGGTCTTTCCTATAAATGACAGATGCCTTGATTGTCAAAGCATTGAGCAAACCCAACCCAGTGCACAAGATTCCTGCCACTGCAGGATGTAAAGAGAGTCAGATATACGCAGCCTTACCCTTGGAGGCGTTGGCAAAACCAGTTTGTAAATAACAGAAAAAAATGTACCCATAAAAAATGGGGTTTAAAGGATTAAAACCATTAAAAAAAAGGGTTTCAAATAAACATTTGCTCCCTATTTAAAGGGGGAATTAAATTTTTTTAAAACAACACGTGTCAGCCTGTGGTTTGGGGACACGGGGAGACAAAATTTTGGGTGTAGCAGATCCTTTCCTGATATTTATATATCCCATCCGTGTGTTCCATCACGTCACTTCATGCTTTCCTATTCCCCGGGGAACGTGTCACTACCTGACGTATCCACTTGTCAAGGTCGGCTTCTGGGTCCTTGCTTCCCCCCCCCCTTCTCCTGCGTACCGACAACCCATTCGTACAACATCCCGCGTTAATTAATGCCCAGGATCCAAGAAGCCGCCTCTCTTCTTCCACACTTATACACGTGTCACTCAGATATTTAAACATTAAACACTCCATTCAAAGCAATACAAGTAAGCGACACGTGTAGTCAAAGATACCTTCTATAACCCCTCCCTCATCCTCTATATATATAGAATCAACTGCCATTCCTGTTTCTTGGTAGTTATCTTCTGTCTGTGAATCGAAAGACACAGTCGGATAAAGTTTGATTCAAATTAGTGGTTGTTTTGATTTGTTCATCTTCTTTCTTTCTTCAATGACTCAAAAAACTGATACTTCCAATCGCCGGATTTTGAAACTCCCGGCAGTTCATCCCTGTGAAGGCATCTCCCCTGCAACTCTTCTTCATGATTTGATCCTTCTTTCTCGCAGCATCTGCGCTTACCAATCGAAATTATTCGCAACCCAGAAGCGAAACGCGCGGGAGGCGATTAGGCAAATTGGGATTCTCCTCATCTTCTTTGAAGAAATCCGAAATTGTCATGGATCGACTCTGCCAGACTCTGGTCTCCTCTGTTTTTCCGAGCTCCATTTCACTCTACAGAAGATCAGGTACTTGTTAGAGGATTGCACTCGCGAAGGAGCTCGGCTATGGATGCTGTTGAAGTCCGAAAGGATATCGTATGAGTTCCGGGTGTTGATCAGGACGGTGGGTACGGCGCTCGATGTTCTCCCTTTGGGGTTGATTGATGGGTCAATGGAAGTCCGGGAATTGGTTGAATTAGTAGCCAAGCAGGCACAGAAGGTGAAATTTGATGTCGACGCCGATGACAAAAGGGCTGCAAGGAATGTTCTTGCAATCTTGAATCAATTTGAGAACAGGGTTTCTCCCAATTCGATTGATCTTAGGCGGGTTCTTGACCATCTAGAGATTCGGAGCTGGAACCAGTGTAACACGGAGATCAAATTCTTGGACGAAGAGATTGATTTGGAGTGCTCCAATGGAGAGGAGAGGGAGGTTGTGCTTCTAAGCAGTCTACTGGGGTTCATGAGCTACTGCCGGGGAGTCTTTTTTGATGTTGTGGATGGTAGAAGTTCCGATCGATCAAATGCCAGAAGTGATGGTGTGGTGCTTAGCTGCCTGAACCCAGAGGATTTCCGGTGCCCGATCTCTCTTGACCTTATGACCGATCCGGTGACGATATCTACAGGGCACACCTATGATCGCTCTTCAATTCTAAAATGGCTCAAGGCCGGAAATTTCACTTGTCCCAAAACAGGGGAGAAGCTTACAAATACAGAGCTAGTCCCCAATTCAGCTCTGTGGAAGCTTATCCGACAATTCTGCTCCGATAGCGGCGTTCCAATTGCTGAATCGAGTAGTCGGAATCGTGATATAACTAGGACAATTTTCGCGGGCAGCCCCGCAGCTGCTGAAGCTATGAAATTGCTTGCCAACTTTCTTGCTGGCAGGCTTGCTGTCGGAACAGGGGTGGAGAGGAATAAAGCTGCTTATGAAATCCGTTTGCTTGCGAAATCGAGTATATTCAATAGGACTTGCTTGATGGAAGCTGGTACTAGTCCATGCCTGCTAAATTTGCTTTCTTCGACCGATCCATCAACCCAAGAGAATGCCATTGCAGCATTATTGAATTTGTCGAAGTATTCCAAGAGCAAAACAGTGATTGTCCAGAACAATGGATTGATATTGATTTTGGATGTTCTAAGAAGGGGTCTGAGGATGGAAGCTAGGCAAATTGCTGCTGCTGTACTGTTTTATCTTTCTTCAGTAGAGGAGTACCGGAGATTGATCGGAGAAATACCGGAGGCAATCCCCTCCTTGGTAGAGCTGGTCAGGGATGGGAGCCCTCGGGGGAAGAAGAATGCTGTAGTTGCGATCTTCGGGCTCCTCCTCTTCCCTAGTAACCATGGGAGAGTGCTGGCAGCTGGAGCTGTCCCTTTGTTGGTTGATCTTTTGACATCTTCTGAAAGAGAGGATCTAATTACTGATTCTCTAGCAGTTCTTGCAACTCTTGCAGAGAAATTCGATGGCACAGCTGCAATCCTATGTACCTCGGCTTTACCTTTACTAGTTGGGATTCTAAAGACCTCCATTACTTGGGTAGGGAAGGAGTACTGTGTTTCATTGTTGCTCTCCCTATGCATCAATGGTGGGGCAGAGGTGGTTGCCATTTTACAGAAGACCCCCTCTCTAATGGCGTCGTTGTATTCCCTTCTCACGGAGGGAACCTCTCGTGCAAGTAAGAAGGCTAGTTCGCTTCTCAAAATTATCCATGAATTCCACAGCCCAAGCTCTTCTGGATCATTGCCGCCAGAGGTACCACAAGAGCGATTTGTGCACGTACAGTAACAACAATTTTGTTCTGTAATTCTTTCGTTTGTTTGTCCCGTATTCTTTTCAAGCATCTATCCATGTAAATACATATACTCCTGTATGGATGCTTTTCTTTTTTTCTTCAGATTGTGATATTTGCTCGGTTTTTTCAAGAGCTAAACACTGAGTCAGCTTCTGATTATGAAGCTATACTTGTGTATTCCTATGTTTTTATTGGATTATAGCAAATAAAAGTGTGTTTCATTTATTACAGTGTAAAGATTCAACAAAGTTTTGTATGAAATATCAATCTTTTTTCTATCTGTAAAGGTAAGTATAAAAGATGTTTTCTCTTATGCAGTGTTCAAACCCGGGTGGTGTGGCACCAGCAGGACTGTAGGAGCTTCTGCTCTTGAGATCTTAGTAGCCACCTAGTTTTATAACAACTTGGTCCATGAATGGCCATTGCTGATTATTTTCTGAGTATGAGGGTGAGGCTGAAAGCTTCTGTTGAGTACTCCCTATTTAGTTCAGGGCTTGTAATATTGCCACCTTCCATGAGAAATTTTGCCTAAGAAGCAGAAAAGTATATGAGCAGAACAGAAATCAACAAAAAGAAAGTAATTATGAAGGAAAGAAAGATGATGAAATGCTGTTTCTATTCATTTTATCCAATGGCATTGGTTTCTTCAAATTAAGATTAGTAATCCTCTTCCCTGCAAGGATTTGTTGTTGGAGTACTATTGCGAAGCTATACATATCAATGAATTTAGATGGTGGTTCTCTTGGTACTCAGGATTGACATAACCAAAGGTTCATCTCACTTTCTAAGCTTACAAAGCGTGCCAACCATTCAATAATGTGCCTTTGTACACCTTACTGATATATTAACAGGCCTGAAAAGATAAGAACCAAATTGATGATTCACATTTTTTCCAAAATAATTGCAGAATTCAGACACATGGGTTCACATAATAAGTTTAAATACCAGGCAATTTCACAATTCTACTTACCTCTTGCGTTTGATTTTACATATGTTAAACTATACTTCTCCATGTCTAGAATTCAATGAATTAAACAAAATAATTTCCTTTTAACATTTTGTATGTTTACTTAAGCACATGATTATATGTCCACAATGGTGTTAGTGTGTTGTTGGGATAAGGCTTTGTTGTTGTTGATTGGTGTTGGTGTGTCAGAGTTCTAGAGTTTCTTTCTTGTACACCTTTATATCCTCTTGTACTCCCAATGTTGCAAACTGTTGGGTTAATGTCTAGTATTCAACCCGAGATATAACCCGGGATGATGATCTGAAAAACCCGAATATGAGCCGAAAACGGGCAAAGGTGAGCAACGCGAATCCTTTGCCCATGGGGGTCCAGGGGCGAAGCCCCCTAAACCCTAAAATTTTTTGACCTGTTTTGTATCCGATTTGGGGTCCTGATCTGACCCACAGAAATTAGGGTTTTGGGGGTTCATATTTGGGCTTTTTTGGTTTCCGTGTAATCTCTGTTCTTCGATCATAGTGAAAGCTCTTCTCCGTTTTCACCCGTGGACATAGGCTTCAAGCCGAACCACGTTAATCGTCTTACTCTTGTTGTGCGATTGCTTTCTGTGTTATTTTCTCTCTTCTTGTTTGTTGCATACGATCACAGATCTAGGTTTCCACATAACACAAACATCCATTCTTAGTTCACATTCATCTAATAGAATAAACAAACAAGGTTCAGTTGCCTCTATGTTATACATAAATGCTCACCTGCTGTGCCTTAGCCAATGAAGTTCAATACATATAGATTGTTTATGGTGGAATAAAATCCTTCATTGGGACTTTCTGATAGCTCGTTGGGTGGCAACTCCTTTGATACTGTGAAATTAGTCAAGCCCAGAAATCGGTTTACATCAGTTCATACATGATGTATGGTAAATTTTTGTCCACAGAGTGCACATACCATCTTTTCCTGATATGATATTTTCTTTCAATTCATATTTTAATGATGATACATGCTGAGGTAAGTATCTCTAGTGCAATGCCCATGATGCCTCCAATTAGAATCCAAAGACCTGATGGCATGTAATTTCCTAAGTGAAAAAGACACACCAACAGAAAACCAGCATAGATTAGAATCTGAGGCAAAAAAAATTGAGCACATGTTCTTCTTTTATTCTTCTGTTTACTGTTACTTTGTTGTTGCTCTGCAAAAAAAATAGGATTAGTTAGAAATGATAAAGATTGCTATTAAGAAATTAGTAAAGAGATGAAACATTAATAAACTATGATAGGAAAGACAGTTGAAATTTATAGATTTTCAGTTTTGGGAATAGAAGGCTGGCCTTTTTAGGCTTATTCCAGACTTACATTTTCATGCTCTTGGATAGGAGGGGTATTTGAAGTTTTGTATCCAGGGACAGAGCTTGTAGAGGTACAGATGAGAAAGAAGTCAAATCCAAACACAAGCAACCCATGTGACTATGCCCAGATTCAAAAACTATATTGTTCCTCCAACAAAATTATTTGATGCCAACTAGAATCAATCCTGTTCTATCCGTTTATCAGTGAACTGTAATGTGATAGTCAAGAATAAAAAGGAACCATGTTGAAGGAGCTAGAGGTTTTTCCTTCTCTGAATCTATCAAAACAGAGGAGCATATTTACATGAAAGAATTGGAGAAATTTGAGTAAACATAACCATCATTCACCTTTAAGACTGAAACTTCTCTCTTAACCAACTGTAAGAATGTCTTATCAGAACTTTCTGTACTTTCTTGTTATTATGGGTCAGTCCATCTGTTGGGTTCTCTTCCTCGGAGAAGGTGATGGCCGAGGCGTGAGGATTTGTTCAGGCATGGGTTCCTCTCTCCTTAAACAAGCACCGCATGCCTGATCCTAGTCGCCATTAAACTTGCAATCTTCCCCATACGTCTCAATCCATCTCTCAACTTATTAACAACCTCAACAATAGGAAAGTCAGGGTAACCATCACCACCACTGGTGAGCCCCGCAATCCCAAAACCCAAAACATCTTTGGAAGTCTTCATTGAAGTCAAGTATTTCCTTTGCTCAATGGTGTTTTAGTATATCATATGTTAATAAAAAAACAGATTGGATTCAGGATAACAGAAATGAGAAAACAGAAAAGCAAAAGAACAATAACACTCAACACAAGATTTGCCTATATATATGGATAAATATGATCAAAAACTTCCATTATAATGAAAATTATAAAGTATAAAGAGTTCTATATGATCAAAAGCTTCCACTATAATGAAAATTATAAATATAAAGAGTTCTATATGATCAAAAGCTTCCACTATAATGAAAATTATAATGTACAAAAGTTTTCAACCCCCAAATCTATCTAAAAAAACCCGAAGACAGAATAAGACTATTTGTAACCTAGAATCTCAAGAAAACCCTACTATCACGGGTTAAACCCCAAAATAGCACAAACAGGTTGTACTTCGGGTTGAATTCAAGACAACATCATAACAATTCAATTCCCTCTATGTGCCGTACAGTTTTTCATCAGAAGCTACTCCACAACAATTAGTGTGCCAAAACCAACCCCAATCACCCCCTTCGCAGCTTAAAATGTTCTCAAAAGAAATAAATTTGAAAATCAAGGTTGCAATCAGTTGAGGCTGATAAATTGTGAAACTGATGCTGCTGGTGAAGATGAAGATTATGGAGGGAGATGGCCTTAGGTACCTGGTTCCATGCTATGTTTGGAAAAGCTAAGTGGTGCTAGCCATGAAAGAACACGGTAGGGTGGTCTTGAGACATTCAAGTTTCTGCAAGTAAGTTCACGTATGCCATTTTTGAGTAACAACTGATTGACTGGTGGAAGGAACAAGGGTTTTGGCATGAAAATGGGATTCTTTAGGGATTTGTCTTGCAAAGTTTTGTCGATGGAGATTATCTCAATTGTTCCACCTTTGGAAGAAATGACCTTGGATACATGAGAATTGGATTTTTCTGACAAAATTGGATCGTGGGCAGAGATTATTTGCTCTTTTTTTTTTTTTTTTTTCCAAAGGAAAAATAATTAAATTAATTAGGTTTAAGTGAAAAGCGAGTTACTTGGATTTTATTTTATTTTTGATAAATAAATGGATTCTTGGAATTAATTCAGATTGCTATACAAAAAGGAATTTCATTGCAGCAATGGAGAGGAACACAGATTTTATGAGAAGATACATGAGTTACTGCAGTGAGGAAAGGTTCTGGGTAAGACCCATTTTTGTAAAACATTAGTAAAGAACATGTGGAGATATTCAATTTCAAGTGGGTTTCCGCAATGGAGAATGATTGTCTGTGTTGACACAGGCCTATGTAAGCATTCCATTGATTGACACATAATGTGCTTTGGAATTTGGTCTCTTTTTTTACACCTGAACACTTTTTTGAACCCCAAACACAACATGTGTCATCATATAATTCACCATAAACACTACAAAACACAACATGTGTTCACCTTAAACACTACAGACAGTCATCACAGAACATTTTTTTTTTTCCTTCTGCAGTCTATATACACAAACTCATAGATAGGGCTATCAATTGGGCTGGGTTGGACCAGACTGAGGTCAGCCCAAACCCAGCCCAAAACACTATACATGTGGCTGTTCTCGGCCTGGGCTTCAGACTTGGTCCGAAACAGTCAAACCAAACTTGGGCCATTAATGAAAGGCTTCAGACCAAGTTTGGGCTGTCTGAATTAAACAGTTAACATTCAATTTCGGGTTGATTTTGAACCAATAATTGTCCCTAACCTAAGTATATATTAGATGGGCTAAGTTTGCTTCCCTTTTAGTGGGAATTAGGTTTAGATTTTATGAATATAGGTGATTGGATGAAAAATGGATTTATGGTGGGTGTTTAATTTTTTTTTGGGTTGGACAATACTATTACTTATTTTGGGCTGGATTGGGTTATATACTTATTTTGGGCTGGGTTCGGTCATTCTAACGAGTTAACTACTTCAGGCCGGGCTGGGAAACGGGTTGCAATTATTTCTATCCAATCTTGGTCCGAAGATAACTTTGGACCTAAAAGATGGGCTCAAGATTGACTCAGCCTGAAGTTTGGTATGTTCAGCCTATCTATTTTTCAGGCCAAACATATTGGGATTCGGGTCAGTCTGGCCCAATTGACAGCCTTACTCATTGTAATACATAGATTGCAATATATTAGCAAAGAACCCGTGGATAGAGGCTGTCGAGTTGTTTGTAATTTAGTTCATGTAGAGCAAATGGTTGGAAGGTGGTGTTTAAATTTGGTTTTTGCGGTTGAAAATGGTTTTTAGGTGCCAATGGTGTTAATTTCGGCCATTTTTGTGGAATGATTTGAATTGCTGGTAAGATTTGGATGCATCGTCCACGAAACCAATATAAATCTTTATTAGTTTGACAAAATTAAAAAAGCGGTTGTTGTAAACCACTGCAAACTCAAATGAGTTACAACAGTGGATTTTCAACGACGGTTTGATGATGGTATATTTTATGCTTCTTGGCTCTCCATGCATGAGAGTTTCTATTGAGAAGTTGTCTCAAATTCAACCCGAGGTTCCGCCCGTGTGGGCCTCAGAGAGTGACCCGAATGACCCGTTTAAAGGTGAATATTTTTTTATTTTTTTTTTGCCTGTGTTGACTCAATTTGGATTTGACGATGAGAACCAGTTGGGAGGAGGAGATATTTTGGGGTTTTAGACCTGTGATATGTTATAGGATTTCTTGGGAATCATGAAGTATTGTTCACAAGTTTTGGCAAGAGTTTTGAGAGGCAAGTTTTCTTTGGGTTTTTTTTGAGAAGGTTTCATTATGAGGTTTTGGGAAACCTTTTATACTTTATAATATTTGTTATAACTGAAGTTATTGATCCTCTTCATTCTTCATTCGTGGATATAGACAATTTTGTTGAACCACGTAAACCTTGTATTTGTTTGATTGTTCTTTTCCGTATGCTGATTTTTCGTTTCAATTCACGTTGCTGCAAACCCAAATACAATCCATTTTTGTAACAACAGTCTACAATGCACAAGACTGTGACAGGATCCTCCACAACTAAACTTAAGTGTGGTGGGTGTGTGCCACCATTCCCTCATTGCTTACATGCATTCAAGCCCAAGTGCTCACCTCATGTTTTCCCCCTTTTCAGCCGTGGAGGTCACAGTCCCAGAACGTGCTGCCAGCCTAATGATATCCGGCTCAGCTGGACCACAGCCCTGTGGATTTGGTAGGGCAACTTAAAGTTGGCCTAAAGTAAGAATGACATTAGGGGTTGACACATTAATGCTAAAATGTGAAAAGCATCCCCCAAAAAATGTATATCACTTTTCGGTGCTGATGTGTTGGCCCCTAATGCCATTCTTACTTTAGGCTAACTTTAATTTGTCCTACCAAATTGCACCCGGGACCATAGGCACACTCGTCTCATAACTAAGAGAAAGGTTGTCATTTGTTTTCTGGGAAGGGACACTCGGGCCGTTGAAAGTAGGACATATACTACTTGCGTGCAGAAGAGACATCGACATCACAACACTGTAGATAGTTGTTGGGATGACTCAACCCTACAACCTCTTTTATCAAGAAAATAAAAAAAAAACCTATGATCACTTCTCTGAGAGGCTATGCCGCAACCACCAAGATAAAATGACCTCAATTTATGTGATGGTTTTATGGACTCGATACATTATGAGTTTCCTCATCTAACCTGGACACCACAGTCATATTAGCCCACCAACTAATCTATCTACACTGTCAAGCAACGGGCTATGTCATGGACAAAACGTGGCCTAAAACTAAAGATGGCAATGACTACACATTTCTAAATAGCTTGAATAAAGCTTTTCCGAAAGTTACTAACCAAGCTTTTCTCCAGCAAAGGCTGTAAACGGATTGAATACAAAGCCGCTCAGGATTTTGTATGACCCCTTAATATATGGACAAAATTTCCCTAGCATCAGGGCTAGACACATCAGTGCCAAAAATTGAAAAGCACCGCCCCAAAAGTTTAAATCACTTTTTCAGCGCTGATGTGTCCGCCCCTGATGCCGAGCAGACCTTGTTCGTTTATTAAGGGTAACACCAAATCCGAGATGATACAAAGCTGATCCATCTAGATTTGTATTCAGTATATTAAGATTAATCTGATATTTTTATCTGTTTATATATGAATAATATGATCCAAATTTATATCCTTTCATTTATCTAGATATCATATACAGATTCGGATATCTAATTCAACAAACGATTTCTCATTTATTAAAATATCATGCTCGCACCAATGCCTCTTCCGTTAGACTTTCTAATGGTTTTCTATTCAGTCTAGAGCTGGGACTTGAATGCAGCAAATTGTGCACCCTTATTTGTTTAGATCAGGGACTTAAAAGCCTCCAACTTACTAGTATATATGAGGCACAATAACACCCTTATTGGAAGGAAAGAAAATTAGAAAGATACATGGATGACTTGACTTGTATAAGTTGGATGTTTTTATGAACTGTAAGATATATATATATATATATATATATATATATATATCTTACAG
>JAOXJP010178475.1:0-12513 GCA_025762735.1 Platanus orientalis
TATATATATATATTGAATAGAATTCCTCATTAAATTAAAAGAAATAGATAAAAGAGGGAAGAAAAATAAAATACAAAAAAGAAAAATAAACAAAAAGAAGAGAAATTATAAATAACAAAAGAAACAAATTTAGTCTTTTCGAACATATAAGACACTAATGGAACAAAATTTTATTTATTTTTTGATGATGTTTAACCAATGAAATCCTTCACCATTTTTTTAATTATTAAGTTTAGATACAACTTGAGAATGGAAAATGAAAGATCCAGGTATCACCCCATTGAAAAAATAAATTATATATAATTATTGAATAGATGTCTCCATTAAATTTAAAGAAATAGATAAAAAAGAGAAAATTAAAATGCAAAAAATTAAAATGAACAAAAATTAATAAATCATTCAATATGTTAAATGGGTAATTTGTCACACAATTTCTATGCAATGAAATTTGATATATACAAATTTCTAACATGCCTACTGAGACGCTTCTCACCTCTCATCTTTGGCTAAATGGACACTTGATTGTATTACTAAGAGATCCATTTTCATGTTGAAAATCTGTAGCACCTGCTGCTACCATCAACAACTCTCAACGTTGGAATCCATTAAAGCCATGGTTGATGCCTAAGGGTGTTGACAAGCCGAGCTTTGCCCAACTCAGCTCAGGCTCATCACACAAAGGTCCATTCAGCCATGGGAACTGACAGCACCGTGGATGGGGGTACAAGTGAAAGTACCAACTAAATTCATCGTAAGCAACATGGATCCGGCCTACAATACCCCAGGTGCCAGGGAATATATACATGGTGATAGCTTCAAGAGAGATGTGCCATTTTTGCAGGAAGTGGTTGTAATGGAAGGAGTAGGTCACTTCATCGACCAGGAAAAGCCTGATGAGATAAGCACACACATTTATGACTTCATTCAAAAATATTAATCTGCAATTTCAGCTCTTGATGCTGTATTCCTATAGGTTTATCTGGACTTCATAGTTACCTCTATAAGTAGGTCCTGTTAATCAATGAGCTAGACTTATATGTTTATTTACGAAAAGCTTGAGTATCTTGAAGAAATGTCATAGCAGCATTTCTCATATCACATTGATTCTAAAATGGCTGGCTTACATTGTAGTAGGCACGCCACTTCTGGATTTTGTACCCTTGTTGGAGGTATTCTAGTCATCAAAAAGCACCCAAAAAAAAAAAAAAAAACCAGCTAATAGTACTTTGTGTAGCAAAAATATAGTTCAGAAGCCTAACTAAGGAGCTCTCTAGGTTGATATTGAAGTCTTTTTAACATTTTTTTTTTTTTTTTTAAATTGGTAATGAGGTTGTAGTCATAATATGTCTCACTATTTATGAATAGTGGGAACATTTCTTCAGAATTCTCAGCAGCAAGGTTTAAAGTTGGTATAAATCTACATATACAAGATGAACTTTTCACGCCTGGAGATGTTGAAGAACTCTGTGGATATGAGATTTGAGTTTCTTGTCGACTTCAGAAACTTTCATTGTTATTTCCCATCGCTGTGAAAGAAGCATGCAAAGGTTGAGTCGGAAGAAATTAAAAGGCATGCTTGTGCTTTAAATGGTTTGCAGTAAGTACCCCATCTTGTACAAGACACTGCAAATCGCTTCTGGGGGTGCATTCTGTAGATAATGTGTTTTGTGCAACACACTTTAAAGCACTAAAAGCAGTGAGTTTTACATCCTAATTTTTCATGTTTTTCCTACAGCCAAGAATATTTTGAGATTTCTGTCACTCTCACTGTGTACTAGATATCAACGAGGAAAAAAACAATAAAAATGCAAGAGTGAACATCTCTAAAATTCTGTAAATACCCATTTGAAATCGTACTGCATTCTTGGTGGGTTTGGGGGCGGGGGGTGTTAATATATAAAACAACTTGCACATCGTGGATTTAGACAGAAACCTTCAACCTTTTTTTTTTTTTTTGTGAAAAGATAAGATATATTTATATATAAAAAAAAAGAAAAAGAGGAACTACAACATCAGAAACCTTCAACTATTAATGTAAGACATGCCTCTACAAATACTTTAACATATGCTAAATGATTTATGTTCCCATACGTGCAGCTCTGTTGAATGCTGAAAAGCAACTACTAAAAATATGCTCAATGATGCATGTTCCCTCGAACCCGAAGATGGATTTGAGGGCCATTTGATGCATGATTATCTTTCAGTGCGAAATTTTGAAGGAATAAACCCTACTTCAATTAAGTTAGAACTAATTAATTAGAGGGCTTCAAAGTAAGTTCTCATCCAAAAGGTTTATAAAGTGACATCATCTCACTTTTCATCTGAAAATGACATGCAAGTTGAAGCTCTTATTAAGATCCCTTCACCTTCAAGCAAAGGTTAGGTTTAGGACTGAACATAAAACACAATTTATGTACTACATTATTCCTTGTCATTAGCTCAGAGAGAACACTCTGAAGTGAGGTCCATGCATACTCAGGTATATTTTACTGCCAAAGTAGTTGATACTACCGCACCAAATTTGTGGGGATGGGACTCGTGGTAGTATCTCCATTACCTACTCATCGTTGACGCTTTTGGACATCAAAGTTAACATCTATGAGGCCTGTTATTCCAGCAGTTATCTTCTGGCCTGCTTTTACAGGACCAACACCTTCTGGGGTGCCTGCATAAAGAGCACAAGTAGAACAGTTAGGCATCAGGGGTCTGTCTCTTTCCGCATAAATCATTAAAATGTAAACACGTTTATATGCATATCAAGCCAACCTTCCATGCTATAGAACATCATTGAGTGCCACTTGCTAGTCAAGTCTTTTGGTATTCCAACTAATTGGGGTCGGCTACATGGATCCTGTTTAGCCATTTCACTCTATCTCAGATTCTAAGGCCATATCTTCTTTAGAACATAAATTGCCAAGTTTTTTGCTCATAACTTCAATCCATGTCTTTTTTGGCCTTCTGCATGTTCTTTTGGTAGCTTAATGAACGGATAAAACATCTTATGAATGTCCCCTAAAGCTAAGATATAAATGCTTCAGCCATATGCATTAAACGTTTTTGATATCAAAGTAATTTTCTAACCAAATTTTATGGCAGCTTTTCACTCCTAAGAGAAATTAAGTTCAAAGCTATAAACTCTGCAAAGTAGGAATTAAGAGTTTAAACAGCTTGATTACCACTGCCCCCATCTAGCGGAAAGAGAGATTGGATGGCAACCTAGTGATCAGGTGTTCAAAGTGGCAGAATTGATAAAAAGAGATGCAATATACGCAATAAATAAAAAACCTAAGACACCCTTTCCATTCATTATCAATTAAATTACAGATATTTCTTTCCAGAAGATTGCCAAATCTCTAGAAATTAAACCTTGCTTTATAATTGTCTTCATTGCAACTCCCTTCTAAAATATATAATAAACTTTGTTCTGGTTTCTTAAAGAATCTAAGCCTATGGACTCCTCAATGAAGCTGACACTCTATATTGTACATGTGGCCCACCTATGCAGTAATCTGGTTGGCCACCTCATGGATGACACCATAGGACTAAACCAAAAAAAAGGATTGTTGCTTAAGGTCAGGACAGGTGATGAAGCCAGATCTATCATCTATTTTCCCAGAAGAGCGACATCAATTTGAAATTTCAATGTCTAGGTTAAAATAATGAAAAAGAACACAAAAGAAAAGCTAAACTACCTGCACAATACCTGTTAATATGACATCCCCTTCTAGGAGCGTCATAATTGAACTAATGTGGCTAATGAGAAATGGGATTTTAAATATCATATCTTTGGTCAAGCCCTTCTGCCTGATTTCCCTGTCTACCTGTGGAGAAAATAACCACTTAGTTCTTCAGTACCTCCTATAGGTAATTGCACCAGCACATTTGGATCTCAAACAATTGCAAACCATAACACAAACAGTAAGGAATTTACAAGAAACAAATAAAGAAAATAGAGCAGAAAATATGAACATTTTTAGAACCTTTAACCATAGCTCCAAATTGTCAGGATCTGGCACCATTGACTTGGGCAGCTGCAGAGAAACTTGGAGTATAAGCCAGTAGTTGTTATAAGATATTTTTAATTGTAAAGATCATGCCCTTCTACAGAAGAAGCCACTGTGTAACCAAAGAACCCAAATCTTATCAAATATTATATAATATTATTAAAGGCAGCAATCTTATCTTTGTTATCTGAATATGATTTCCGTATCTGATCTTTAGTAGAAAGAACATAACAGAATTTGAGTTTGGTTTCTTACCACTGAACTGATTGGAGTGAAGGTGTCCTGCCCTTTTGCCACTGTCCATGGAAGACCTGCAGCCTGGAAATTATCATAAAAAGGACAGATCAATATTAACACAGCAGTAATAACATGGGTGCCCTTGCAAGCACCATCAACAATCAACTTAGCACTTATGTCTTGCTAAATCCAAAAAAAGGGCAAAAGGAAAATTATATATAAACTTGATCCTGGTCAAGAATCCAAAAACTGGATCCTCCAATAATGTAACTCTTGTTTTAATTTTATCATTCAATGGAAGAATGCATTATATATAAAACAAACAATTTATCGTATTTCTTTCTTTTGGGCTACCAAAAATTTGCTGAGGTTGTTCACAGTTTTCGTTTACATCAATCATATATTTGCATTTATATTTCTAAATTTCATGCATACAGTCTTCTTATATCTCTGCATGGTTTATAAAGTCCCTTCATTAGTTAGATTTTTGTTAGACCTTCCATTTCCCTTCATATGAATTAGTTTTGCTACTCCATCAGGCCTGCGCTTGGTTGACTGGAGTGTCAAAAGTGTGAGTGTAAAGAAATAAAAAGAAAAAGGAACTTTATTGAGACTGTTAAATTGTGAAGAGAGTCAACAGAAGACATTTTGAAAACTTAAATGTTAGTGGCCCCCACACACTTTGGAGAGAAAGTTGCAAAATCTGACCATTGCAGTCAAATTTTGTAATGGACAATTAAGAAAGTCCACTAAAAATAAGACTGCAAGCAGAAAGATTGAAATTTATTTTAAAAAGCACCCATGCCTCACTATCATTTATATGTTAAAAGAAAGGCTCAAAAGCCCGTTACCTTGGCAGAAGATTGGATTTCTCTTGCGGTCATATCCAAGGCCAGTGCATAACCTAGAACATCCACAAGCAGCCAATGAACACCCAATATCATTGGAATTACATTTAGAAGTCAAATTTGTTAATATGATGTCTCAAACAATATTGATGATCAGTAGACATGAAAATATGTGAATTAAGTTGGAAAAAAATCATTAAATCAAGATTTAATATATTTACTGATGAGGACATCATGGCTGAGAGATTTCTAGTTGTGCTTAGGGTTTCTTTTTTATGCATTAGTAGTAGTTATTTTGTTTATTGAGCCATTAATTATGTCTCTTGTAAGGGGGGTGATGTAGAATATGTCTTGGGAAGAGAAATTAAGCATAGAAAAAGGATAAAGAAGAGAGAAGAAGAGAAAAGTTAAGAGATACTAATGTAGGATATGTCTTGGGAAAAGATATTGAGCATAGAAAAAGGATAAAGAAGAGGGAAGAAGAGAGAAGTTAAGAGATATTAATGGAGAAAAAGAGAGATAAGAGAGAGGAGAAGGAGAAAGATGATAGAAGCTCAACTAATGTAAGGGGTTGAAAGAAAACTTGGGATACCACACCCACTTCAAAACACGTGTCTTCTTTTTCAAATATTCATCTTCAACTGTTTTTCATTGATCTAATGTGGCCTTTAAATAGGCATTACATAGAGAATAAAATAAAATAAAATCTTAAATTCTAGATCTTCTAACAAAATAAACTTTTTAAATAAGAAAGACTTCTAACAATATATATATATATATATATATCTTGGTTGACACAATATTTGGCTTGTTGGCCAAGTTATTGGGCCCCACAAGATCTCAAATAATCTCCTAAAATATTTTCTACAAAACTTCATAAAATCTTAAACTTGCTAGCCAATTTTTCTAAAAATTAAAAATACACAAACTTAAGACTTACTAAAAAATACTATTCCTGTTTTTAGTGACCACCCCTTAGTAATTTGGTCATAACTTTTTCAAATCACCTTGGATTTACGCAATCTTGGTCTCATTAGAAAGATAACTAAATAACCCATCTAAAACACCAATATTAAGCCAAAAAGTCAAGTTTTGGCCATAGAAAAACTGGGTCTAAAGAAAAAAATGGGATTACAACTAAAAATCCCAAAAAACTAAATTAACCATGGCACTATTGGCCTTATTACAAAATTACGGCTAGCTAACGCTTTTAAAATAAGAAAATAACAGAAAAAAATAAACTACTATACTAGACTTGACAAAGAGGATTATCCATGGTCCTCTAGCTTCTTCTTATTAACATGGTATGCTCTCGCATCATACTCCTCGAGTTTGAAAAAGTTCGACCACAAACTTGTTATAATAGAATCTTCAAATTCAAGGATGAAAACTTCATCTTGAGGGTCTTCAATTTGTTGGGGCCGTAACATTGAATGGATCATAAAGGAGGTCACCATGTGATCATCTTGAGGTATGCTTACTTCCTTGGGGTGCAACTTGATGTCTTCCACGTGTTCTTCCTTGTCTTCAATTTGTGGTTCATCTTGAGGAACAATGGAGGTGGGTTCATGACTTGAAGATTCCTTATGATGATCAAATGAAGACTCTAGCTGTGAAGATTCTCCATGGACATGTTCTTTTCCTTTATTTAAACCTTGAATGTCTAAGCGGAGGCCTTCCATTGTACCCACTAGCTGTTGAACCAAAACCTCAAGCTTATCAATACGGGAAGTCAATTCTGTCTTGGTGGATTCCATTTCACGAGCCTGTTTCTTAACTTCAATTGCTAAATCATTATTACTAACCCTTACCCGGTGTTTAGGGCTGGCTCAAATAATTTAAGGCTATATAAAACCCCTTTTGAAAACCCCAAAATAATTTAGGATAACCATAAAATAATTGATTGTCCTTTAAGGAGTATGTGGAAAACCCTAAATGGATGGAAAAGGGTTTGGAGTTGCTCTAAAGAATTTATGGTAGGCCCTAAAATGATTTAGAAGCCTTGAAATAGGCCTTAAATTAATTTTGAGCACTTTTGAAGGAGCCCTAAAATTATGGAAATGAAAATAAGAACAATCCGTGGGTTTCCTATTCAGATGGATCCCAATTAGATGAGGATTAGTTGGAAACATTAAGCTCTGGTACCAAATCTGATGTAGAACAACAATTCACAAGAAAGTAAACAAAAAAGAAAGAAGATAAGAAAGAAGAAGAGAAGAGATATAGGGTATTCACTCACCTCATTTGAGGGGTTGAGAGAAAACTTGGGATACCACACTCATTTCAACACACACGTGTATTCTTTTCAAATAATCATTTTCAACTGTTTTTCATTGATCTAATGTGGCATTTAAATAGGCATTAAATGAAGAATAAAATAAAATAAAATCCTAGATTCTAGATCTTCTAATAAAATAAACTTGCAAAATAAAAAAGACTTCTAAAGAAAAAAAAAAATCTTGGTTTACACAATATTTGACTTGTTGGCCAAGTTATTAAGTCCCACAAGATCTGAAATAATCTCTTAAACTATTCTCTACAAAACTTCCTAAAATCCTAAACTTGTCAGCCAAGTTTTCTAAAAATTAAAAATACACAAACTTACTAAAAAACACTATTCCCGTTTTTAGTGACCACCTCTTAGTAATTTAGTCATAACTTTCCCAAATCACATTGGATTTATACAATATTGGTCTCATTAGAAAGGTAACTGAATAACCCATCTAAAAACACTAAAATCAAGCCAAAAAGTCAAGTTTTGGCTATAGAAAAACTGGGTTCAAAGAGAAAAACGGGATTACAACTGAAAACCCCCAAAAAATTAAACTAACCATGACACTATTGGCCTTATTACAAAATTACCACTAGTTAACGCTTTTAAAATAAAAAAATAACAGAAAAAAATAAACTACTCTACTAGACTTGAGTCCTCTAGCTTTTTCTTCTTAACATAGTATGATCCCGCATCAAAACTCGTGTCTGGAATATATTGCTATGACACCAATCTTACTCCTTTATGGCATAAGTAGAAAGAAGAGGGTGAAACACATGTATGGGTCTGTCAGCACCCAAATTTTGACGTGGGTTAATTAATGAAATCAGATATGAGTTCATTGTAACAAGGGACAAGGTCAGATCCTAGGCACCCTTGGACTTTAGATAGATAGGCATTCTCAAGAGTTACCCTGGTCACAAAGTGCAATGTCAATATCAAAACTCTATCTAAGGATTAGCCAGACAAAACCCTAATTTCCCCGAATAACACCCTAGGACTATGAGGGTTCAAACTTCAGTCTATTATTCCCAATACAATATGAATTTGCCAACCTTCAAAAGTCTCTTCACATTGAAGCATCAATAGGCTGGCAAAAGTCTCTTCACATTGAAGCATCAATAGGCTGGCAAATTACTATTTTACCCTTACACCTTTAAAAATTTCAACTTTAGGCTATTGGATTCATTTTCTCTAGAATTTTCTAACTTCCATAAGCTTTCTCACATTGAAGCATTAAAGGCTGAAAAATTACCATTTTGCCCTTGTCTCAAAATTCCTCTTTTTTACTCAAAATTGGACCCTCAATAAACCCTAGAAATTGCCCCCATCACCCAGATGACCTCAAGTTAAGTATTGTGCCCCTACATCATGATTATCTTCAAAGCTGTCTAAGAAACTATAATCTCTGGAAACTCAAACAATCTCAAAACCCCAATTCTTCCCCAAACCCTCAAAAGATAGTTTTGGCTATATTTGGCTTGCTGCAGGTCCCCAAAAGTTTCCCAAATAGCCAAATCCAAATTAGTCAAAGGCTAAGTCTCGGTTTTTGCCAAAACTTCAAGGCCAACTTTCCAGCCCAGATATTACTAACCCCATTCCAAATCAATTTCCTCAATTTCTCCAAATCAAACCTAATAATCTTTTAGCAAGTAATAGGTCCTCGGTGGATCACTTAGAACTCACTAAAGATCAGAAACTCATCTGGTCATCGGCCTGACCTTGGCAGTTCCCAGATCTTTCAAAAGAATCCTACCAAGACCTTCAAGAAGCTCAGTAGACCCCGATTGACTCATTCTCCCTCAAGTCAAAGCATAACCATCTTTACCAGCATTTGACACTCGGTGGACCCCTGAGAACTCTCCAAGAACCCAAATCTTCCAAGGTCTAGCGCATTTTCTCAAATTTTTCAAGATCTTCGAAAAGATCCCTAATAGAGAGGTCCATTCTCTGACTCAACATGGTCCAATTGCTCGTGTATTTACAAAATCAAGCTGTGTTTTCTGCCAAGTGACCCTCCTTCGAGAACCTCTCGGGAACTCTCTAGAAATCGGATTGTTGATCCGTCAGATCCTGTGTTCTCCAGATTCTAATACCTAAAATATTCCATGACCCAAAAAAATCCCACCTAGAACTCAACAAGACCCTGTCCTTAATTCGCTGACAGGATAGGGTTGAGTACAAATTTTGACTTAGGTATCGGTTTCACGAACAACTTGAACCTTATCTCACATAAACTAGGGGTTATATTTCGTATTAACATTCTAGGAATCAATTTTATTATTTTACCCCCCTCGGACAGGTTTGAAGCATGTTGGAGCCATTTGGACTCAATTTTGGTTTACCAACTCTTATCCGAATACAATTTCGACAGTTGCACTGTGCCCAGAGTATCTGAGAGATGCGAAAAGCTTATAAGCCTTGAAACATTTTAAGTTGTAGAACCCAAAAAGCAGGCCCGAACAGTAAGAGATTCAAATTACGAAAAATTGTTGATATTTTCGAGAAAAACAATCATTACTTTTCGATATTTTACTTTTCTAGAAAATCCTAAAAGCTTCTTTTCATCTCCACTCTCCATTTTTCAACCTCCTTACCATGGTCTCTATCTCTCCCCCTTGCCACATGGCCTTCATCCACCCCCCTTCACCCCTTAGCCAATGGGAAGAGGTCCCCTAGTCACCCCACATGTGGCTTGTGGCTAGGGGGGCGCCACCTTGCCTTTACACCTCTCTCCTCTCCACCACACAATGGTGTGGGTCCTACCATGGCATGGCCATCCATGCCATCCACCTCCCATGATCCCACATGCATGACCCCACCTATAGATACCCCCTAGCCGGCCACTTGAAAAAAGAGAAAAAAATTTGGGAGAGAAATTTCTTGGGGAAAGAAAGGAAGGAAAGGAAAGAGAGAAAGAAAGGGAGAAGGAAAGGAAGAAGGAAAGAGAAGGGGAAGAAAAGCCTTCACCTTAGGTTAGTCTTTCCCCCCCTTTTTTGTTTTTTTAAAAAAAACCCTTTACTGTAAAGAGCTCATCCCTGGAACCATTAAAGAAGCCCCATGGTGGGACATAGGGGAGATAAACTTGTCTCCACTCTTTTTGTCTTGTTTTTGAACAGTCAGGAGTGTGAGGATCATAATGCCCTTAATCGGAGGAGTTAGGAGCTCAAATTTTGACTGTAAGTCACTGTCATAGTGACTTACACGTCCACCATATTTGAGCCCCAGATGATTTCATTTGATCCCTGAAGTGGACCCCATTTTCTCACTGTGCAAGTGTGTCCTCACTGTACAGACTAAGCAATGAAGGGTCCACGAATTTTAATTCTAGTCCTAAAACTTATTTTCAAGTGATTTTTGCTTTTTTTAGTAGCTAATTAATTTACATGTGTAAATTAATTTTTGTACTCTATTTCATTTCAGTTTCAGTATTTTACTAGCATTAAATTTTGTCACTCTATTTGTTTGCTAAATTAATCCTTATGCACTTATTTTTTTGCTCTAATTTTTGCACAGTATCATAATACTGTCATGATGCTCACTGTAAAATTTGGGCTCAACCTAATGGGTGTAGTTCCTGGAATGGGTCCCACAACCCATTGGTTTCTCATGAAACTGTGTAGGTTTGCACATAACCCACCTACTTTGAAAACTTTAAAGTGGGTCCACCCATATCTAATGGGGCTAGAATTTTTCAGAGAGCTTTTTGGAGTGCAAACCCAACTCTTTGAAAAATTCTAGATCCAATGGGTCTTTTTTTGGTGTTCCAAAATTAAAAAAACAAGTTGTTGGTTTTTGGTCCAAAAAGAGTGTGCCTGAACTTTCACTCCTGTGAAAGATCAGGCGTACCAACTTGAAAAGATTATTCTGTTGTTCTTGCATGTCCAATGGTCTGTAAAGGTCCACAGATCTTTAAAAAGCCCTTAGGAAGAATCTCAAGTCCTTGGTTTCACTGAAGCAACCAAGTGGGTTCCATTTGAGACAGTACGCCTGAACTTTCACTTTTATGGAAGATTAGGTGTATATGAAGTTCAGGCGTACCACTCTGGATATTCTTACCCCTCTCTTCTTAGATGTTTAGTGGTCTCTAAAGACCTGGAGACCCCTAAAAACCCATCAAGAAAAACTTACAGACCCTTGGTCTCACTAAAATAACCAAGGGGGGTCCATGGGGGATAGTACGCCTGAACTGACATCACTGTTAAAGATTAGGCCTACTTAAAGATTAGGCGTACACATGTAGATCAGGCGTACTGATTGGAAAATCCAGTTTTTCCTTTTTCTGATAAACCAGAAAATGGGGATGAACCCCCACATCCCAAAACCTTAGTAGACCATTGTTCCAACTTTTGTAACACCCATTTGAGCTTCTGTTCACAAAAATAACCTATTATAGGTCATTTTCAGGTCATACACCTGAACTTTAATGTATAATTAAAGTTCAGGTGTATAATACAATATCAGGTGTACTGAATGCAAGTTTAGGCGTATTGACAGAAAATGGTCAAAATCACACTTTTCTAAAAAGTTTCGTTCAGTAACATTCAGATATTGTTAGGTCAGAGGAGCCACCCTAAAAATGTGGGTAGTTGGGGTGCTTAACACTTTTCCCAATTGCAACCAAACAGCTTACCCTAAATCTCAGGAATCATAGACTAGTTTATAGAGTTAATTTAGATCTTTGGGGTCTAATCCGAGCTGAAAGGCCCACAACTCTCATTTCCTGGGGGAAAGGAGGCAAATGCCCAACTCCATCTACAAATCACAGAGTTAGTGGCGACTCCAAACTGATGCCTAAGGCATTGCCGTTGGCCAAGCTTTGCATTCCCGCAGAAGGTGACGGGAAGAATCCCCCAGTCTTTCTGTGATGCCCATAAGGTCGGTCTTTATCTCTCTCTTCAACTTGGTTTTCAAGATCTTTCTCAGCTTCAAATACTATAGACTCATCAGGAATATTTACTTCTTCAAGGTCCTGTTTGTTGGAGAGGCCTACAAAATTATTTGGATATTGTGTTTTCTGATGCCCAAATCCTTTACATGTAAAACGTTAATCTGATTTGGGTCTAGATGTATAACCTTCTTGACCTCATGATCTAAAAGGAGAAAACTGGCGATTAGGCCTGAAAGATGATGTCATACTCTGAGTTTGTAC
>JAOXJP010178496.1:0-12512 GCA_025762735.1 Platanus orientalis
TGTGGAGCCCATGTGACATGTGGGTGGGATCCACACATGTGATCCTTGTGACAGCCAAGTAGGGGTTGTATGGAGCATCTTGAAGCTGATTTAATTAGTATTATATTGAATTTTATGTTAGGATTATTTTTAGCCTTATCTTTTATTTATGTTTGAGTTTATTCTAGAGTCCTTATGTAATTAGGTGTCTTTAAATCAAAATTGTAATCCCTTTTTTATTTAGGCCATATTTTGGAAGGTCAAAACTTACCCATTTGGAATGATTTTGGTGTCATTTGAAAGGTTATTCAGTTACCTTTCAAACAAGACCAAGATCTTGAGAATCCAATGTAATTTGAGAAAGTTATGGCCAAAATACTGGCATGGTATCACTTAATTACGAGATTTAATTGATATAGAAGTTTTATTTTTAGGAAGTCTAATTAGAGTGGGATTTGGAAATATTGGTATGTAAAGTCTATATATATGCTTATATCCCACAATTTTATGGATCGAATTGATGAATAAAGAATTTTCTTGCGTTCTGGCTTTTGGCTAGTGTTTTCTTCCTCTGTGAAGTCTAAAACCATTAGTGGTTTTCTCAAATGTGGATTCCTTGGGTTTATTCAAGCTTGGTGGAGGCCAAGATCCCCTGTTTTGGGTTTAGAAAAGTTCAAATTTGAGATTCTTGACTATCATTCTACATCAACTTTGGTATCATCTCTATTGTGCTACATCAAACTTTACTCCCTATTTTAAATTACTCTTGCCTTTAGATGTGAACATGCTTATTGATCATGAGACATGATATCAATAATTTCATCACAACTTTCCATCTACCACGTTATCAAAGTAATGACTACATAAGAAAGTAATCCATCTTTTTTCCCCTCGACATTCTAGTGCATTATTCATCTACATAAATCTGTGTATAATGATTAATAAAAGATTTTATGCTAGTTGTCAATGAAATATAAGCATGTTATTTTTAAATTTCACTAGTATAGTGTTGTGTTGGAGAACGAAAGATAGTATTTAATTCTTAAAAAGTAGTTTCCTCCCCATATCCCCCAGCCCTGGCATGAACTTTATGTTCCATTTGCTCCTAGGTTCTACCCGCACAGTTGCAGATACAAATTTCTCTCAAGTTAGCATTCTGTCCTTTATTCAACAATACTATAAAAAATTGAAGTTTTTGTGCTCCCATTCTCATTGCTTCTATAGTAGTTAGCATAACTTATTTTCTCTTTGATGAATACACTATTCATTTTTTAGAGAGGGTAAACTGTTGCAAACACACTTACAGTGAAAAAGAATGACTTGTGAAACTGATGCTATGCAACAGATTGCAGACCGATTCATAGAGCAACTAGAACATAAGGAGTCAAAAGTGGACTGGAAACTTTAAACATTCATAAGTTTGATCCCAATGTCTGATTGCGATATTTGAATACTTAAAATGACCAGCTTGACAAGCTTTATATCCTCCCCAATGCAATCGCAGTTCGATTCCACATAGGCCCCTAAATTCCATCATTTAGTGGCTCAAATGGCCACTTTTATTTAAATTTTTCTATTTTTGATACTTTCTATTCTGTATATTTTGAGGAATCTTGGATGTGAATTTTAAAGAACTCTAGGGTGGTTTTGGGTTGAATCAGGACTTTACCTTTTGGGTAAATTTTCTAATTTAGCAATTATGAATGTAGTAGGAGTTCGAGTCTGTTTAGGACTTTACTATATATTTTGGTTCTTCCGTCTATAAATAAGCAACTGTTATCAAAATAATGAAGACAAAGATATAGGAAACTGTGAAAGTTGTAGAGAAGTAATCTCTACACTATTTCTTGGTATTTTCTCTTATGAAAATCAACAAGTCCCATTGTTCATGGTATTTCTCTAGTGAAAATCAATAGGATTGTTGGAAAGTTGTGTTCAATCTTTTATCCAAATTCATCTTAATATCTCTCACTGCATCAATAACTGATGCAGCAAAAGTCCCTTAGTAAATATACTTGTGTATCCTGTGCTTGCATGGGTACCCGCTTGGCATCACCCGTGGAGGTGGAAGAAGGAAACATGGACAGATAGTGATCCTGTGCTTGCATCAGTACCCGATTGGCATCACCCGTGGAACTGGAAGAAAGAAACACGGAGAGATACATGTCTAATTGGAATCACCTGTGGAAGTGATTAAGATTGTGGATGAGATGATTAAGAGAGAAAATGAGAAGAAATAGGAGAGGGGAAATGTAGAGTGAGACACTAGTTAATTCTACCAACAAAAAAAAATCGTTAGAGGTGTCCACATAAGCCACCCTTTCAGTGTATCTAGATTCGCCGTCAGATTCCTCCTTTTTTTATTTCCTGGTGACATCAAGTTATGTTGTAGCTTATTAAATTCTAACTAGTCTAAATACCAACAACTTCACCAAGAAGTCAACAATAAATCCTAAATGTTAGATCACCCTCAACAATCCTATAATGGATCTACTTTAGATGCCCATTTAGCATCAAATGTGCAAATAAAGTGCTACAGTCAAATTACTGAGAAACTTTGCTAAACCAAGAAGGTCAATGCAAGTCAATACATCTAATGCCTAGTTAATGTGATAGTAAGATGCATGGAAGAAAAACAGTGAGTGACTTTTAATTGGATGGATAAATAGAAGATGATATTCAAGCTTTTTTATGAAGTGAGGAAGCTCATATTTCTCAAGTTATCCTCAAGTAGGTGTGTACTACAGTATGAGTTGATATGAAGAAATGTATCCCCCATAACATTTCTCATTTATTTTCAATAATTATATTATTAAATGATCAAGTGAATATATCAATTACTTCTCTAGAAGAAACCTACAACCATCCATGAGACAAATTGCTTGTCCAACTGGGAAGCAATGATTATATAGTTGCTTAATGTTATCTGCTTGAAGCCCTATTCCGGTAAGAGATGAGATGACATAGTTACAATGCCAACAACTATACACCCAAACCGATCTATGCCAATGAGACGTAGTTGCCAAATTATCATCACAATTAATGACACTTGGGGAAGACAAAGAACATCTACATTTTCCATGAAAGATAAAAGGAGTGTGATGCTGTCCATAAGATAGCTTGTTTGAAGTAGCTGCAAAGGTCGGGGCAAATGATGGTAGGATACAGCAGGTTCATACCAAGTACTAGGTGAATGAAATATTGAGGTTCAGAATGTTCTTCAAGATTGCTTGCAAATTTGAAGGGGAGTGATGAGGTTATAAAGCATTATGATATTTTTAGGCAGCTGATGGGGAACAAAACTTTGTCTTTTGTGTCATCTTAAGGTGATCCTTTAAAAACAGTTGGTAAGAAAGTGAAGTTTGCTTTTGGTACATCCTGCATAATGGACATTGTGGTTCTTATCCAAATGTATAATCACCGGAGCTCACTTATATGGTAAGAGCTTGGTGAAGCTCGGAGGCCTCTCTTAGATGTTATTTCATAGTGTGACATACAAGGATGAGATAATTGACTGCTCTTTTCAATTAAATTAGCATCAAATTCCTTTAGGTGCAAGATTCATGCGATGGATTAGAGTATAAAGTTTTGGTTACATAAAGAATTCCTATAAATTTGCTTATTTTGTGGGTGGTATCAGGGGACTTAGTTGCTAATTACTAGGATTCCTTGTTAGTATTCATCATATCACATCATCAACAGATGTGCTTTGTTGAAATTTAAATGAATGTCAGACCATCTATTATTTGAATGTGGACATTTGGTTTTGGTTTGTGGACATTTACTTGGTCTTTTTAATTCTAAACAGTGTTGAAGAGTTTCTTGGGAGATTGCTATCCTCATTGGTAATAATTTGTTGTGAAGCTCAAAAGGATCTCCTTTGCTGCTGTCATTTATTAAGTATGAGAAAAACAAAATGGTAGAATATTAAGAAAGTTTTCCATGATGTGAATTGGATTACTATCAAAATAATTGAAGAGGTGGAACTGAAAGATTATGGTCTCAAGCTTAACATTCAAGCACTTGAATGGTACCAGCAAATTATCTAGATGAAATATGCACTATCATTTTATCTTATTTTATTTTTATGTTAAGAAACCATTCTTAGTTGATCTGAACCATCTAAGGTTGGGAAAAATGCTATTTATATAGAATGAAGGTTTTCCCATTAAGTAAATAATATAAAAATCAACCTGTGCAACCTCTAGCTAGCTGCATTGGCCTTTAATGGTTCCTAAAGATCCATTCTTTTGGTTGAATTGCTAGCATTTGTTAACGAGTTGGAGGCTGTGAAGAGTAATAATAAAGAGAAGGTGGTAGTGATTTCAGATTTGGTCAATGCAGTTAGTTTTTCAACTGAGGATCATAAACTTCCTACCTTAGAACTTAAACAGTATTTTCTAATTTAGGTGCATTCTCTTACTATGCAGCAATACAAAATGGTAAAACTAAGTATCTTCCAATTTAAAATTCCTATCCATTTGCCTACTTTACCACTTTATTCAATGTCATTTTACTAAGATGCATGAGACAAACTACCCAAGTGTGAGAGAAGTCCCACAAACATAAATAATGACTCTCATGGCAGCTACTTAATAGTCTCTAGATTTACAGATTTGCACTGCTTATGACTCTAGCTTAATAATCACCAAACTTGACAAGTTGATGGTCCCCTCTGGTTGTTCATCTATACCTCCTACTTAAGGTATCCTTTGAGCATGGAAGAGAAGTTGGCAATGTCATTATATCACATTCCTTTTGACACCACTGAAATTAGCATCACTCAATAAAAACTCAATTTCTAGTCATGTACCACAAGATCTAATCTGACTATCCCCATCAAGTTTCTGTTGGATAGATACCAACTACTTGGAGGAGAAAGTACAAAAAATCAAGATAAAGCTAACTTGATGTGTAGCAAATAAATGACAAGATACAAGGCTGAATTTATATGATACATCTAAAAAAACATAATGAATCTAATTAACTCATTTAGATTTCCTAGGTTTCAAAATACAAAGCTATTAAATGTATATACCTGTATATTCTAAAGAATACTTCACATTCTTAAAACAAATAATAAAAGATAAACTAAATTCTCCAAGTTCCAAGATGAATGTAGAAGTCCAAGGTGAATGTAAAAGTCTAAGATGAATGTAATCCAATAAAACATTAGAACTCCCATAAATTCTAAAACCTAATAAGAATCTTGTACACCAAGAAAGTTAATTTATAATTCCAAAGACTAGCTTAGAATTCCAACAGCCCCCCTTAAGTTATAACTTCTCATGCCAAGCTTCTCCTTCATTCTACAAAATGTTTCAGTTTTCAATGCCTCAGTGAAAATATTTGCAACTTTCAATTGAGTTTTGCAAAATTTTACATTAATAACGCCTTATTTGATCAAGTCTCGTATGAACTGTTATTACATGAATATCTTTGAACCTTCTTCTTGAGAGTGCTTGAGTTCTTCAAGAATCGCTTTTACCCAGAGAGCTTGACAAGATCCAAATGCCAATGAAATATATTCTGCTTCAGCTGTTGAGATAGCAACAACTGATTTCTTATTTGATGCCCATGAAATTATATTGGAACCAACGTTGAAAATAAAGCCAGAAGTGCATTTACCATTATCTACATTTCTACCCCAATCACTGTCACTATATCCAATTAAATTTGAATCTTTGACTTTTCTATAATGATTTCCGTCATTGATGGTTTCATTTACATATCTCAGAATTCTTTTACATGCCTCTTAGTTACTTAGAAGATTCCATTAATCTACTAAGCATGCTTACCATGAACATAATATCCAGTCTTATAGCTGATAAATACATGAAACTACCAACAAAACTTCTATAGAGAGTTCCATCAACTCTTCTTTGAGTATTGTTATTTTTTAGCTTCAACCAACTTCCATTGGAGTGTGAATGCATATATTGTAAATTCCATGGGTAGAAAAATTCATAGGTTGATAAACTAGGTTATGACATCTTCAAGCTAGAGTCTAGGAGGTTCTTATGTCTATTGTATGAAGATCACCTTCGAAGACTAAGAAAACTCTAAGGAAGCAAGCCGAGATCATGTGAGGACTAGAGCAACATGTTCACATCATTTGCGTCCTTTTGCATCTGTAAATGTAAAAAAGATGGTAAGTTTTCAGGACCCCCCATAGATCACTTCCCATATGGTTTGAGATAGCCTTAGAGGCATCTGCACAAAACCAGGGATAATGGAGTGCTCCAAGCAAGGTTGGAATACTCTAAATGGAGTTAAGAGTGCTCCAAACCAAATTGGCAGACAATTTGTATAGTTTAGAGTGCTCCAAAATAGAGTTGGAGTGCACCAACATGGTGGAGTGCTCCAACTCCAAAATAAAGCGCTCCATTATTTCTCTGAACTCATTTCTTAAGAAAATTGCTCCCAATGGAGCGCTCCAAAAATGTTGCTCCAACATATTAGCCTTCTTTAGAGGCATTCACACACTCCCTTCACTTTGGTAGAGACCAAACAATTGACATATTTAGCTATTAAGAGTCACTCTTTACATTGAGACTTTGTTTCTATTGGTTGACCATATTTGCATATTTGGCTATTGAGAGCCACACTATATACTGGGACATCATTTCTTGTACTTAGACCAAATTACCATATTCGGTTGATTAAGAACCATTTTGGTATTTATACTTTGTACCCTTGTATCTATGGTCGGAGACGTGTGGAATTGTAAGTCCTTGACTCAGAGACAACCAAGTTTGTGCTTGCCGGAGACATCAAGCATGTAATTTAAGGTTTGTTCATTCCTAGTAATCATTGTTATTGATTAATAATTTGATTAGTTAAAAGTGGACATAGGCCCTAGTGTGGCCGAACCACTCTAGATTCTTGTGGTGTGTGATCTTTGTGTGATTGCCACTTACAATCATTAGCATTTGAACTTCAAACACCTTAAGCCAATGCTTATTGATTATTAACTCACCTAAATTAAATTGAGGTAAAAAGAATTAAAATTTTAATTATATCCTATTCACCCCCCCCTCTAGGATTTACACACTTAGAATTTCAGAGTGCTTATTGATTTAGCACTTCCCATTCTAAATATTTTCAACGAATCTTTTGCATACTTTTTTTGAGTGATGAAGATTCTATCTTCATTTCCTTAACCTGAATGCCAAGAATAAAATGAAAAAGACCCATGTTGATCATTTCAAATTCATGCATTATATCTTCATTGAATTCTTTGCACAAATTAAAGTTATTCCCAATGAAAATTAAATCAACATATAAGTATGGTTCAAAATCTAACGCGAGACGGGCTGTCTAGTGCGAGACGTATCGGTATCACAGGCATGCAGCATGAAAGTGTAATGTTCAGCGAAAAAACATGCCCTATACAAGATCTCGCAAGACGTCTTGCATCTCGTGCAACCATCTCGCGAAATCAGGGTCATTTTGACATTTTTTCCCTTAAAATATAAGGCATCCTACGAGACGGGGTGGCTTGCGTCTCACAGTGGAGGAATGGCTTGCGTCTCACAGTGGAGGAACACCCCGTATCGCTACTCCTTAAAACCTTAAAAAATCCATTTTTTTTTACATTTTCTTGCTAGATTTAGGTTCTATAGCCTAAATCTAGGATTCCACTTGAGTCCATTTCGTTTGAGAAGGGAGATTTGAGTTAGATCAAAGTATCGAACCCAAAACCCCAAATCTCAACAAAAACTTTGGTAAAATCTCAATTTTGTCTCTAATCCTTGTAAATTTTTTATATGTTATACATTTATGATAGATCTACACATTCATAAAAAATATATATATTTATTTATTCGAAAAAATAAAAAAATTAAAGAAAATTTAAAATATTATATGAAATGAGCATTGTTTGGTCTAATTGTTTTATATGGCATACTACATACCATTGTGTACATTCTATGTCATTTTGGTAGATTTTTGAAATTTTTTTTGCATTTATTTAATAATTAAAAAATTCCAAAAAATGTCAAGAAAAAATTCAGAAAGCATATTTGAACATATTAACATATAAAAAGTATGTTTATCTAATTCTATTATGTTTTTCGTATTTTTTAAAAAAAAATCATATTTTTTATAAAAAAAATCAATTTAAAAAAAAAAAAAACAAGAAGTTTACATCAAACATGTGGTTTAATGCTCATGTTCAAGTATAAGTGTAGTAGAACATTTTGAACTATATGTCCTATTTTGCAATGTGTAGTGTTATTTATTTATTTATCAACCTATTAACACTTAAAATTTTGCACATGTGCGATAACGAGTATCACGAGGGTACTGATTCCCAACTATTAATACTCAAGTGTGTAATGATTCTAATGAAGTATAATGATTTATAAATATTTAATAATGTTTATTATAACATTTCCTAAGATTACAATAAAAAATTCTAAGGCTTACATAGTGTTTCCATAGATTCCATAGGCAACAACGTATGTCACAAAGGTAATGATTTTTCTAACTATCATAGATAGTTGTTTCCTATATTTAATGATTCTTAAGTGTGAATTAGTGATTATTCTATCAAATCTTGAAGTTTCAAATAAAAAACCCTTCATTTTATCCATTTCTCACCATCTCTCGGTTTCGGATGCTGTCTTTCCCCGATAATACTCCGTCTCTCAGAGCTGCGATACGAGTCGCAATAATGAAATTTTGAACCTTGCATATAAGTAAACAACCAAAAAACTCACCTTGAGTGTGTTCTTTGATATAAAGAGTATGCTTAAATGGATACCTTTTGAAGCTTCATAGATTTCTCTTATGTTGTTTTGTCTTAAGAAGGGAACCAGAATCCTTTACAGTTGATGAAAATAAAGACATAGAAGAAAATAGAGAGGAATGTATCCACTTCATTTCCTTCAATTTCACCATTGGGTACCATTGTTTTCTTCTACATTTACATAAACTAATTTTTTCCTTATTTCATGTACATCCCAATCCTAAGATTCTTCGTTGAATTTTACATCCCTATTTATGATTATTTTTTTGATTGTTTTCTTACACATCTACAATTTGTATTCTTATGAACTTTTACTATATCCAACAAAGATGCATTTTTTAGATTTATCATCCAACTTGCTTCATTCATCCGGCACATGAGAACATGTAATACTTCAAAAAAATCACAAGTGTCTAGTCCATGGTTTATAATCACTCTAAGTTTTTTGAGGAGTCATGTCTTAAACACTTTTGAAATAAAAACTATTAAAAAGATAGATGGTACATCCTACAGTCTCCACTCAAAATACAATAGGTATTCCCATGGCTTTCAAAATGTTTTTAGCCAATTTCATAATTGTTCTATTCTTTCTTTCAACAACCTCATTTTGTTGATGAGTGTACCAATTAGTGTATTGATGTCAGATTCCATTTTCTTTTAACAAATTTTGAACTCTTGAAACATATACTCACCACCTCAAAACCACTTTACTTCTCAACCAAAGCCTTAAAACATTGAAACATCTAAACACTACTAGTCATTAATAAAGGTAAAAAAATATCAATTACTTCTAATCGAAATTATCTAAATGAGCCCACATAGATCTAAATATATGCGTTCAATTGATCTTGATTCTCTCAAAGCTTTTCCATGAGAAATGAGTCTTAATGATGTTTTCCAAGTACACATCCTTCAAAACATAATCTTAAAAGTTGATGCCATAACCATGAATTATCTTTGATAATGTTGTTGAAGCAAGGGTAAATTTGAGATAAAAACTTAAATGAAAATATTTTGTTTTGAGTCATTCTTACCTTAGCTATGAGAGCATTGTTCTTGTTTTTAATCTCACATGCATTTTCTTTGAAATAGGTCATTTCAAAAGAAGTTGTAAAATACTCAAGATATTGTGCTTACGGCTAGAAACATAAAAGACATCGGAGATATGCTTTATCCATTCTTTTGATTTTAAAAAAATATCACCAGGACCAGGAACTTCATGCACATTACAAGCAAGAAAGAGAGTGTCTTCTTCTTTACTTTAATCTTTCTAATGCATAAGATTTGATTCTTTCTTGTTTTCCTCTGCCAATCTTTTTTTTATAAAACTTTATGGTATAGCCAAACCTTCGATAATGATAACATTGGACATTGAATAAAGACCGTCATCTCCTACCACAATTAGAAGAAGAAAAAAATTTAAATGAAGATGAAATCTTCAATTTCTACCTAAAATTTGATATCAGAGCCTTGTTGAAGGAGAACCATGGCTTCCAACATGTAGAAGCTTTAACTTTCTCATTCAATAGGAAAAATTATAGTCAATGGAACATATAAATGAAGGTGCGATATGGGTCACAAGATCTACAGGATATTATAGAGAATAAATTCATAGTGCTGACGATCAATCAACTCTCACTCAATAACAACTCAATGAGTTAAAGGAAAATCACAAGGACAAAAAACCATTGTTTTTCATCTACCAAGTAGTGGATGAACTCATCTTCAAAAGAATCTCATCGGTGACATTAGCAAAGAAAGCATCAGACATCCTTTATACATTATATAAGGGAAATGACAATAAATTTAGTACGATTACAAACACTTAAAAGTGGGTTTGATTTATAAAAAATGAAGGACTCTAAAACCGTTGAAGAATATTACAATCGGGTTGTTTCTCTCGCTAATTAATTAAAAGTAAATGGTAAAAATATTGAAGAACAAAGGATTGTTGAGAAAATCCTACAAAGCTTGACCCAAAAATTTGAGTCTATTATTGTTGCAATAAAAGAATTAAAAGGCTTGTCCACTTTATTGGTGGAGACTTTGTTAGGATCAATTCAACTCCATGAACTCCGTATAAAGAAATATGATTCTTCTCCTCTAGAATAAGTTTTTCAAACTCAACACTCCTTTAGGAGAGGTTTTAGAGGAAGAAGATAACGAGTTTTTCATTATGAAAGAAGGAGAACTGAAGAAAGAAATCAAGAACTTTAAAAGAAAGAAAATGAATTTTCTTCTTCTACTTCTTTCACTTGTGGAAGAGGGAGAGGATGTCCTCTATCCTAAATCTAATATTATCATTGTCAAATATGTGGTCATATCATAAAGTTTTGTAAAAAAAGATTGATGGAGGAAAACAAGAAGGAATCAAATTTTATCCATGAGAAAGATCAAAGTAAAGAAGAATGCACTTTCTTTCCTATTTGTAACGTGCAAGAAGTTTTTCTTGATGAGACTTGATATCTTGATAGTAGTTATAGTAATCATATGACACAAAGGTCTATTTGTGGACTTAGATGAATTAATTCAAAGTGAAGTTAAAACATGTGATGACAAGAAGTTTTTGGGGAAAGGACGCAAAGATATTCTTGTCAAATCAAAAGAATTAGAGGTGTTAAGCACACCTCCAATGTCTTTTATGCTCCCGACCTAAAGCATAATATCTTAAGTATTTGATAGCTTCTTTTAAATGACAAAATGTCTATTTCAAGGAAGGTATATATGAGATCAAAGACAAAAACAATGCTCTTATAGCCAAGTGAGAATGACTTAAAACAAAATGTTTCGTTTAAAATTTCAAATCAAGCTTGTACTTGATTCAACAAAATTATTGAAGAAAATTCATAGTTATCACATCTCCGTTATGGGGACTTGAGTTTTAGGACTCTAGCCCAAATGGAAAAAAAGGATATTGTCAAAGGTATATTCAACATGAACCTTAAAGATCAAGTTTGTGAATGATGTGCAGTACTTGAAAAGAAAAATACTCATTTTCCATTGAAAAATCTTGGAGAGCATCAAAGTCTCTTTAGCTCATACATTCAGATCTATGTGGACGACTTTGATTTAAGGTAATCATTATTTTCTTATCTTCATTAATGACTATAGGAGGAAGACATGGATTTCTTTTCTAAAAGAAAAATCAAAAGTGTTTGGATGTTTCAAAGTTTTTAAGTTCTTCATTGAGAAGGAAAATGGTTTCATGTGAAAATATTGCACTCCGATCAAGGAGGTGAATATATGTTTCATGAGTGAAATTTTTTAAAAAGAAAATGGAATCCAGCATCAATACACTACTCGATGCACTCTTCAACAAGATAGGATTGCCTAAAGAAAGAATACAATGATCATGGAATTGCCAAATGCTTAATGTATTTTAGGCAAAGGTCATAGCATATACCATCTATCTTTTAGATATTTCTTATCCCAGAAATGTTCCAGACATGACTCCCCAAGAAGCTTGGATTGGTCATAAATCATGTGTCGGATACTTGAGAATTTTTTAAGTATTGCATATTCTCATGTCAGATGAAAGATGAAGTAAATTAGATGACAAATATGTAAATGCATCTTTGTTAGATTTAATGAAAGTTTAAAAGTATACAGACTGTATAATTCCATTACCAAAAAAATAATCATAAATGGGGATGTAAAATTCAACAAGGAATAATCTTAGCATTTGAATGTACATGAAAAAAAGGAAAAATCAATTTGTGTAGATATGGAAAAAAAAAAAAAACAATGGTGCCAAAAATAATGAAATTGAAGGAAATAAAGA
>JAOXJP010178507.1:0-26526 GCA_025762735.1 Platanus orientalis
CGGTATAACCCGGTTAAACCTGAACCGACACCATAAACGGTTCTCTAAAGGCTTAAAACCATGATTTTCCAAAAACCGGATATAACCGGCAAAACCGGTTAAAACCGATGAAAACCGGCTAGTTTTTTAAGAAACCGGTTCTAATAAAACCAATGGGTTTTTTTTGATAAATTATGCAGAAAAAAAACTATAAATGTGTCTTTTCACATTCCAATCCCACTTTCCATGAATTGTTTTATTTTTTGGTATTGTATTACATTTTACTTATGATTGAGCAAACCAGTTAAATCATGTAAACCAAGGTTGAACCCAGTTGGGCCTAAAGCACCCACTTTACCGGTTTGATGGCCGGTTCGGTTCTCAAAACTATGGTTAAAACAGAGTCCTGGTGTGAAATTGATAGCATAACAGCATACTAATTGACATATATTGAAGATGGGGGCATGAATTTGGCTTGGGTTTAGGCTTACCTTGCCTAGTGTTGATGCAAATTTGTCAATTCCTCTTCTTCTTCCTCTTTTCCTCTTAGAAATTTGGGTTTTTTGTTCCCAACCTTAGGTATCATGAATTTGGGGCTATTTATAGCCCTAAATGTGATGTGGTATAGGGTCGAGATCAATCCTAAACTTTGCTAGGTGGAAGGCGGAGATGTGTTCAGCCAAAATGAGGTGGAGGGCTCACATTCAACATGAGGTGCATGAGTGACATTTGTGCTAGAGGCTTAGACAAGTGTCTTGAAGAGATGAATGGTTAGGATTGGTTTGGGTTTAGTTGAATGGAGGGTGAGGATGAGAGAGTGTTATTTTACATGAATTAGTGAGGTAGACAAGGGGGTAGGTTTAGATGCCACTTGATAGGTGTAGGTTAGTTACAAAAATCAAGGGTGGGGCATCAAGGTACTATTTAGAGGGACATGAGTGGGACATTAGGGATGTGAAATTCAGCTCTTAGATCTAAGGGTGAGGGGTGAGGGTGCCCTAAAGAAGATGCTCATCCAAGGGTTGGTGAATTAGCCTTAAGGTATGAATACCTTAATTCCATTAATAAGTTACATGCCTTAAGGCTTTAGCTCACTAAGGTGTAACGATTATTTTCTGATTTTCTATACTTTTACTGCATGACCCTTTTCTGTGGCTTTTGGGCTTAGAATTAGGTGAACTCAGTGTTTGATTTTGAAGTCTCAGACGATCCAATCACAACAGACTAGTCAAAACCAAATTACGATAAGGGCAAGGGGGGAAATTAGGGTTTTTCCATCCTAAAAAACTCACGATTGCATTTTAGAAGGGCAAAGAGGTAAAATTGATCTTTGAAATTGTCTGGTGAAAGATAACCCTTGGTTCAGGTGAACCATAGCCTCTGACCACGCTGAATTATGATCCTCGTGTCAAAGACTGCACCAAAAATACCCGTTTGGTTATACAAGGATTTCTTGATGGGAACTGCTCCTGTATTGGTTGTGGATCTTTGCTTTGAGTTGTGCTTGGGGATTTTGAAGCTTGAGGAATATTAGGACTATAGAAATTGATAAATTGATCATTAAATTCCCAAGCAGTCGTCGAGGGGCTTAAGAAGCAGAGTCATTCATCGTGATTAGGTTCCTATAGTCACCCAAAGGTTGGAGAAACGAGCTGTTGGACTTCCTCCAATGTACTAGCTTATGAAATGGCCTTTCAAAGATAGGGCATAGACCAAACAAATGAAACCTAACCTTACCCCATTCTGAGTTTGGGAGAATCTTTAAGAGAATTCTGTCTGTCAAATACAGACAAAACAACTTGTTTTATTTTAAGTAGAAAGTGACAGTGTGGAACATGGGGATCTCGTAATCTAGTGAGAATTTGATACTTTGAAGGTATTAGAATTATGAGGATATGGCCACTAATAGACTAAATTTCTGTGTTTAGGTGAGCTTCCAAGAGTCGGTTGATCAGCTGATCCTTGGTAAGAAATTGCTATTTCTTTTAGAGTAATTGAGGGAATCCACTCTGATAAGTTCACAAAAGCTCATGTCTCTTAGACAGTTTTTTTGAAGGTTTCATAATTCTGGAAAGATGAATGCCAAATGAACCTGATTCAGATAGCCGAGGAACACACTGGCTCCGTATGAGTGAAATGAGATTACGACAGCCTTTTGATCTTTTGGGGAAGATTTGAGATTTCACCCAGATTTGAGATATCAAAGTCCTTTTCTTATACTTGGAGATTTAAAGCTATGGTCAGGGGCAAGGTAAGGTCATCAACTTTTTAAAATTTAGAGGTTGGATGAACCTTTGAATGTTTTTTCTAGGGTTACTTTCAGGTCAAGGTTGACCTAAGTTGAGAGGTTGACTGTCGCCAATTCTGATGAGGGTCGATTTTGTGATGAGTTTCTTAAAGTTGGGAGAAATAGGGGTGTATAGGGTCTGAAATTGCATCATTCTAACAATGGGAGAGGTTTCAAGGATCCTTTGAGGGTCGAGGAGTGAATTCTTGGAGGTGAAAAGGGTAAAACAGTAATTTTTCTCCCGCATGTTAAAAAATATGAAAATGAGGATTCTTCATCTATGATGCTTCACGACAGGAAGGCTTATATAAATGAGAGAAATTTTATGATTTGAATGATAGATAGTGAGTTCTGGGCCCTTAAAGGCAAAAGGGGAAAATGGTAATTTTTTCACCTGTGATGCTTTACTAATGAAAGGCTTATGGAGGTTGGAAAAATTACAAACAACATGAGTGGGTTCTTGCATGTGGACCCTCAAAGTCCTGTTAATGATTTTGGGAGAGATTAGGGTTTTCCTCAAAATGGTGCATTTTAGGTTGTAATAAGGTGTTTTGATTGGTTCATTATGACTAGAGTATCCAGAAAGACTTCTTTGGGAATGTTTAACCTCTTAGAGTCCCAACTTGTTCTTCCTAAACAATTGGTGCTTAGAGTCTTGATGCCTAAATGTTGTTATGCTGTCCTTATGCTATCAAATGACCCAAGTCAAAATTTGCATGTTGACAGGGGTGAATAGTATTTCTAAAAATTATTTTAATTAGCCCCACTTTAAATTCTAATCTAGATATTATTCTAGTTCTTAGAATTTAGTGCACACCAAGATATAGTTCAACTATTACAAGTGCAATTTAATGGTGATTCTTAATTTTAATCTTTCAATTAATTTAAATTCCTAATTAATTGTAAATATGAAAGATCATATGGAAGATGTTAAACATGTTATGTAAAGATAGAGAGAAGATACAATTCACACCACAAGCAAACACACAACACAATATTTATAGTGGTTCAGCACTCGGGCTTACATCCACTTTCAAAGCTCATTACTAAGCTACTAAATTTTATTAAGATTGAGTTACATTACAATCAAGGTTAAAATTTTCAAACCTACTACTTGGAAGAGCAAGCTCTATTCCCGTTGTCTCCGGCAGGTATGGTCTACACTACCGGTGTCTCCACCGGGAGTGGTGTATACCCGGTGTCTCCGGTAGGTATGGTATACATTACCAGTGTCTCCGATGGGTGCTAAGGTCTCAAGAAATGAATTACAAGTCAATACAAATTTCCTTACAAGGCTTGTGTATTGCTTGATGCACATGAAGGTGGTTGCTCCTTTGTTTAGATAGTGTGCTAATGAGTTCCACCAAGCATCCAAGAGTTCCTCTTTAGTTCTTGGAGCTTTTACACAAGGGTTTACTTGAGAGTAAACTCTTCACCTTGCTTCCCTCTTCTTGTTCTACAAATGGAGAGTGCTAAAGAAGCACATAAATGGCTCCTTGATCTTCAATGAATGCTCATTGATGGAGCCAACTTGGTAGTTGGAAAGATTGAATGCCTTGATTTCTCAAGGAGTCTCTTCTCTTTACTTTGGTGTGTTCTTGTGTGTGTTAAACAGCTCATTTGAGCCTCTCTTATACTTATAGGGGACGAGCATAATTGTGCACCCTATGGCATCTTTCCCAAAGGTAAAAAAATTGCAGGTGTAGATTCATATATTTTTTTAATTTTTGCGATGGCAGATCGATTCGGTTATGTCAAATTGATCTAAATAGATCGATCTGGTATACCTAGATTAATCCGATGTCTTAGTTTGAGACACTCGAGCCTTACGAGATTGATCTAGTAAGTAGCTGACCAATCCACTAAGTGCCTATTGATACGACACCCCTTGGATCGATCCGACTCCCCTATTTCTCTACCATTTTGTCTCAAATTGATTCTCAACCTCTATGGGTCTATGCCAAAGGCATGGGAATGGTCCATTGACCTTTATAAGGGACTTCAGGCATCTTTAACCTATGTCTAACATTGTGCTTACCCTTATATAACTTTATAACCTTCCTTGAGCTTGATGAAGCTTAAGTCTTCAAGTCTTTGGACCTTGACAAGTTAAGGACGGATCCATCCTTGGCTTCAAGTGCTTGGAGCTTGTCTTCCTTCTTGGGAATCAAGATCACTTGATGATTACAGACATGACTAAGTTATGAAATGTGCTCATGCCATGCCTAATCTGCCACTCCATGTATTTTGAAACCTATAGAATTGACAATTTACATTTACAATGGTCCCATCCGAGGAGAAGATCTAGAATTGCTTAGGGCCCCAGCCCATTGCTAATGATAGAGGGTTAGAGGGATCTTGTCTTCTTGGTTCGAGGAGACATACATTTGGGCAACAAATGATAGTTCTCCTATACATGTTCACTCAGTCTGTGTTCAGTGCCAGGAGTGATGGAATCTTCTTTAACTTTCTTCCAACCTTGGAAGACTTGAGCCTTTCTCCTCTACATGTTCACTCGGTCCGTGTTCAGTGCTAGGAGTGATGGAATCTTCTTTAACTTTCTTCTAACCTTGGAAGACTTGACAAAAGTCAGGTCTTATTGTTGGGGTAGATCCGCCCTTGGGTAGATGTACTCTAATATGAGTGAGGTGGCCAATGGCAAGAAGAAAGTATTCCTTAGCCTACACTTCTTGTGGAAGGTTAGTTAAAACATTTAATTTTTATTTTGTTTAAAGTTTAATTATGCATTTGGGTTACCTTGTTTACTTTTGTTGCTTTATAGGTGTGGTGCTATGAGAGGCTGACCCCTTTAGCCCCATGAAGGAAGGGAGAAAATCTATTTTCGGTCCCCTGCATTGAGAGGTGGATAACCTCTCACGTTCGACCGAGGAAGAAGTCTATCTCGGTATTTAGGAGGGACTTAGACTAGATTACAGCTTCCTAGGTAAATTTTTGTCTATTTGTGGGTGTTTTTTTATTTGTTTTTTATAAGATAATTTTTTGTTTATTTGTAGGTCAACTGGGCCCCTTGGGCTGCATGGGGTTTGAGTGGGGACCTGACCAAAGAGTTTAGGGTTGCCCTCAATTGGTCATAGACCTGGATGATTTTTATAGCCCCTGGTGAGGTTAAGTGGTACTTGGGGGAGAGATGCTATAGACAGGTAGCACTCCCTGAGGGGTTTTCCCTCTACCATAGGTGATAGGGACAGAGGGTGCCCTAGGCAAGGGAGAAATAGGCGAGCCCATTGATGCCTACCTGGTCCTAAACATGGATCATGTTGAGTAGGGGGCCCTTAGCCGGCCCTGTTCTTAGCCTTGGTTACTCGTTTTGGTTTTGTGTGTGTGTGTGTGTTTTTTTTTTTTGTTGCTTGTATATTTGATTTTTACTAGTTTAACTCACTTTTATTTATTTTGACTAGGTTGGTAATGGCGTGGCAGACTGACTTGGGGTTGCACCCTAGAATGTAGAAGTTCTTACTCCTAAAAGAAGAGGAAGGAAGAGGAAAGCCCTAAGCAAGGGGGCTTCATCTGAGGGTTTATTGGGGGTGCTCCCTGAGGTGGTCACAGTGACCAATGCACAGGGGGAGACACTAGAGTTACCCCTCCTTGAGATCACAGTGCCTAACACATGGTTTCCTCCTCCCTCAGTGACTGAGGTATTAGTTAATTTTTTGTTTTGTTTCTTTCTTTTCTCTTTTTTGTTTTTGTTTAATATTTTTAGTTGTTTAACAAGTTTCCCGAAAGGTTTTCATGGATGCACTTTAGATGTTGTCCCATTCCAATGCCCTAGTGAGACAGGTTCATCATTACAAAGGTAGGGAACTAGCTTCTGAGAGGCAGAGGTATAGGGCCCACAGGCCTAAGGTAACAAGCTTTACATTGCTTGTTTCCTTCTCTTTTTTTTTTTTTTTGGAAAATATTCTTCTGATTCCTAACTTTTTTATTTGGGTTGATTTCAATTGGAGAAACATCCCCGGAGAAAGAAGACAACAATCCATCAAGAAAAGATCAACACTGAGGCAGCCATAGAGGAGGGTTTAGAGACTGTAGAGGGTACACCGGCCGACCCCGGGGTAGGCACAAGTTTAGAGGCCACTAGGGACACCCCCACTGCTATAGGGGTTGAGACAGATGCTGGTATGGGGACTGTGGAGGGTGTACCTGTTGCCCCAGAGATAGAGACAACACTTCCCTAGGATAAGAGGAAAGAAGTGGACATATTAAGCTGTGTTGAAAAGTCAGGAGTAAGAATGACCTACAAAAGGAAGCATGAAAATCAAAGATCCTCGAAGGGGTGGCTATCTCGAGTGATTGAAGAAGAAGAAGGGGGATCTTCAGGATTAGAGATTTCTTTTTGTTGCTTGTTACCTCTTTTTTTTGGACTGATGTTGAGTTTTGTATAAATGAAGATGAGATGGAATAAAAAGACTCTTTTTTGTTTGATCATTGGAATGGTTTATGGTGTGTGAATATGTACTAAGTGGGAAAAGATTAAATGTATATATAAATCCAAAAATTTACCTAAGTATGTATGAAAATAAGTTTTTTTTTAATGAGAGTTTAGACATGGGTCCTTGGTTTTAGTGTTGATACATGTAAGCAATTAGGTAAAAGCACAATGGCAAACAAATCCCTACTTCTAACTCTCTATGCTATTCAAGTGTATCCTAAATAAACTTTAACTTAAAATGAGTATATGAATGAAAGTTTTTATTAGAGATATTCTATAAGGTTTCCTAGTATAAACACCTCCCCGATTGCTCAGATCTTAGGAAACTGACGTAGCAACCACAGTTCAGGCATTGTCCCCTATCTTAGATGTTTGCCAATGTCGGTCTATTGATGGGTAATGACAAAAATATGCTCATGACTGTTTGTGCATAGTGCAGTGTCGTATCTTATAGAATCATTATAACAATATGAAAATCAAGCAAGTGTTTCAAGCAATTTGTTAAATGTGAATTTAGTCCTACTAACTACTTTAATTTGACTTAAGTCTAATGTGAGCATGTTTTCTACCCTAAGATTCAAGTTTAATATGGTTCAAATGCAAGTATATCCTACTAACTAATGATAGGCCCTAAAGCCTATGTGAACAAATGCTTTATATAAAACAAAATAAAGAAAGTTTAATAATATTTAGACATTGTATATTCAAAGGTTAAACAGTAAAAATCTTCAACAAACTCATCATTTTGTGAGCATCGTGGAAAGACCGGGGGGTTTTCTCTTCCACTTCCGCGGGATGCGAAGCCATCACCCGATGGGTGCATTGGGCCTTCGTGTTTGGAGTCACCACCAACTCTAAGGTTTGTAGATGGAGTTTGACATCTATCTCCTTTCCCTTGGCATGGGCCTTGTAGCCCAAGCTAAGCACTTAGGCCTAGGATGACTCTTAAGAATGGTCTGGGATTCTTGAGATTTAGGGTAAGCAGTTTGGTTGTAATTGGGGAAGGTGCTAGACACTCCAATTACCCACCTTTTTAGGGTGGCTCCTCTGACCTAACAATGTTTGAATGTTACTAATGATACTTTTTAGAAAATCATGATTTTAACCACTTTCTATCAATATACCTGAACCTACATTCAGTACACCTGATCTTTCATATAAGCGAAAGTTTAGGCATACTAGCCCAAATAAACCCCACTCTTCTATTCTAGTAAGACCAAGGTTCTGGAAACATCTTCTAAGAGATTTTTTGAGGTTCTAGAGGTCTTTATAGACCTCTGGACACTTGGGAACAAAAGGGTAAAAATGTCTAGAAGGATACGCCTGATCTCTGACTACAAGCCCAAACTCTATGTATACCTGATCTTTCACAAAAAGTGAAAGTTCAGGTGTAGTGGCTCAAATGGACCCCACTTTGCTATCTCAGTAAAGCTAGAGATTCGAAATTCTCCCTAGAGGGTTTTTAAGAGCACACTAACCTTTACATGCCACTAGAGACATGGGGATATCAAAATAAGGCCATTCAGGTTGGTATGCCTGATCTCAGACTGTACACCTAATCTTTCACAGGGGTGAAAGTTCAGGTATATTGGTTCTGGATCAGAAGCCAACAACCTATGTTTTGGGTTTTGAGGCCACCAAGGGAAGTCCCCTGGGCCTAGAATTTTTCAGAGAGTTGGGTTACTACCCTAGAAGGTTCGCTGAGAAATTCTAACCTCGTTGACCAAGGGTAAACCCTACTTTGAATTTTTCAAAGTAGGTGGGTTATGTGTAAACCTGCACTGTGCCCTATAAGATCAGTGGGTTATAGGACACATTCTGGGGCCTACACCCATGGGGTTGAGCCCAAATTTTGCAAGGAACATCTAGACAATATTATGAAACTACTATCCAAAAATTAGAGCAAAGTGATAAGTGCACGAGGAGTTATTTAGCAAACATGTAGAGTGACAAAAACTCATGCAGAACAGAAAACAACGAAGAATTAATTAAAAAAATTATAGTAAAATGCCTAGATTAAAATACAATGAACTACAAAAATTAATCTATACATGTAAATTAGTTAGTTAATAAACAGAACAAAAATCATTTTATGGATAGAATGAAAATTCGGGCATTCCTCACTACTTGGCTTATGTAGTGTGAAAACACACTTACATAGTAAGCAAGTAAGGCCCACCTTGGGAAAAAATGGGCTTATCTAGGGTTCGAATTTGGTGGACACGTGAGTCACTATGACAGTGACTCACAGTAAAAATTTGAGCTCCAAACTTCTCTGATTGGAGGAGTTATGGTCTTTATACCCGTGACTACTAGAAAATAAAGCAAAGCAGAGAGATAAGCTTGTCTCCCCTATGTCCCACTATAGGGCTTTCTTAAATGAGTTCAAAGATGTGTCCCTTACAGCATGAAGGGTTTAAAAAATAAAAGGGGGAGGGGACCAACCTTAAATGGAGCTTTTCTTCCCTTTTCTCTTTCCCCCTCTCTCTCTCTCTCTTTCTTTCTCTCTTTTCTTTTCTCTCTTTTCTTGTCTCTCTTTCTTTCTTTAGAAATTTCTTGTTCAGATTTGTCTCCTTCTCCCCTTGAATGAATTAGGGGGGTTTTATAGGTGGGGACTAAGGGATCCACGGTCATGGTGATGGTGGGCATGGATGCCCATGCTATGGTAGGTCCCACACCAACATGTAGTGATGGAGGGGGGTTTAAGTGGTGTAAGGTGGAGAGGTTTTTAGCCACATGTGGGGGACACGTGGCAAGGGGTGAGAATTGGTGGCTGTGGTGAGTAAGTGAGAAAATCGGTGGTGGGGATAGGGGTAAAAATTGACTAGTGGAGTAAGGGGGTAAGAAATTGGTGGTGGAGACAGGAGGTAACAAATGAGTGGACATGGTAATGAGGTGAGTGGTGAACCGTGGGCTAAGGCCTTAGACCCTAATGTCTTAGCCCTTCGTTAGGATTATTCCAAAAGAAGGGCCTAAAATCAAGGCCATTTTTGGGATTTTTAGAAAAATGATAATTTTTTGAAATAATAATGCTTACTTTTTCTCAAAAATATCAATGGCTTCTTAGATTTTGTCCCTTTACTATCTGGGTGTGCTTTTTGGGTTCTGTAACTCTGAATATTTTGAGACTTATGAGTTTTATGCACCTCCTAAATGCTATGGTCGTAATGCAACTATTGGAATTGGATTCAGAGGAGTGTAGGTAGGTTAAAACTGACTCCGAGTGGTTCTAAGATGACTCATACTTGTGTAGGAAGGGAAAAATGGTACAATTGATCCTTGAGATCTTGATATGAAAGATGACCTTCAAATTTTGTAAGACACAGGCTCAGACTGTTTGCGAAACTGGTACTTGAGTCAAAATTTGTGTCTGAAACCCTAATCAGTCTCAGACCAAATCTTCAACAGAATTGAGACAATTTTTTGCTGAGTCCCAGGTGGAAATATCAGAGGTCACGAGATATTTTAAGTCTCAAAACTACGAATTCATAGGATTTGACAGGCCGGCAATTTGATTCCCAGTGAATTACCGAAGGAAGGTTCCTTGGTGGAAAAAATACAGCCTAAATTTGTGAAGAAATGAGTAATTGGGCTATGTTGAGTTTGTGGATATACTTATCTGTTAGGGATTTTATTGAAGGTCTTAAAAAATCTAAGAAAATGGCCTAACCTTGAGGGATTTGGGTTCCTAGAGAGTTCTTAGAGGTTCATCAAGTGTCAAATGTTGGTAAAAGTGGTTCTGCTATGATTTAAGAGAGAATGAGGTAATCAAGGCTTGCTGGGTCTTTAAAAGGTCCTAGTATGGGTTTTCTTGGAAGGTCTTGGGTTTGCAAAGATGGGGCCATTGATTAGCTAAGTTTTTTATCTGTGATAAATTCTCGAGGATCTACCAAGGGTCCATCACTTGCTACAAAATGATTGGGTTAACTTTAGGGAGAATGGAGAAATTGATGTAGAGTGGCTTTGGCAATACTTGAAATTGAAGGCCAGCCTTGAAGTCTCATAAAAAATTGAGAATTAGCCTCTTACTGATTTTGAATTTGGTTGTTTGAAGGCCTTTCGGAGACCTACAATAGGTTAAATATAGCTAAAACTGTCTTTTAAAGGTTTGGGGAAGTATTGAGACTTTGGGTTTTTTTGGGTCTTTGGAAATTTTAGTTCTTTAGACAGCTTTGAAGATGATTAGGATGGGAGGGCACAAGGCTTAACTTGGAGCCATTTGGGTGATGGGGGCAATTTCTAAGGTTTATTGAAGGTCCAATTTTGAGATAAATGATGAATTTTAAAGATATAGGGATAAAATGGTAATTTCCTAGCCATTAATGCTTCAATGTGGGAAGGCTTATGAAGGTTGGGTAGTTTTGAAAAAAATGAGTCCAATAGGCTGAAGTTGAAATGTTTAAAGGTGTAGAGGTAAAATGGTAATTTTTTAATCTTTTAATGCTTCAATATGGGAAGGCTTATGAAGGTTGACAAATTTAGAATGAAATGGGGCTAATAGATTGAAACTTAGACCCTCATAGTCCTAGGGTGCCTCATTGGAGAAATTAGGGTTTAGCTTGGTTGATCTTTGGATAGAATTTGGACATCGTCATTGTACTTTATGACCAGAGTATCTATTGAAAATGTCTGACTATCTGAAGTTCAAGAGTGTTTAGAATCTAACCCTATCCCTTACTATAATAAAATTATCTACTTCCATCAATTAACCTAAGTCAAAATTTGGGTGTTAACAATGTATCTATGGATTTTGATTATGAAACTATGGTTTAATCATAGAAGAAGGAAGAACATCAAAAGGAAAGCAAGTTGTAGAAGAAGAGTATCTTGGAAGCTAAAGTTTGAGCTAGAGGGTGAGTGGATATATAGTTTATGCTCACTTTTCTATTCTTAGGTTCATATAAATGTGATTTCAATAATTTGTGGCTTCAATTTCTATGGATTTGATTTGGTGGGTGGATGCATATTTTATGCTTACACTCTTCCATTTCTAGGTTCATAGAAGTGTAGTTTTTATTCTATGTTCATTGATTTGTACTTTCAATGTTTATGAAATTAATATTGGTGGATGGATATGCATCTTATGCACATTTTTCCTTCCCTAAAATCTTAGATTTGTTGAGGATGAGCTTTATTTTGGTGAATTTATATTCAACCTCTGTAAGAATATTGATCTCTTTATGTGGATTCTAGTTCCTTTAATGTGAGCATGTTTGAAGTGATTCTTTTACTCTATTACTAAGTGTTCTAGGAATATGGAGTTAGCTATATGATGGTAATGTCTCATTTTCATGAGTTTGGTGATCTCTACTCTACTTTAAAAGGTTTTGGAGATGGATTCATGTAATTTGGATGGTTTAAAAGTTTTATGTGGTGTATCTTAGATTACCCCTTTGATTTCCCTTTGGAACTCCTAATTTTTTTTGCTCTTGAACTATTTTTTGAATTGCCATATAATTAATTATCCATGATTTACATGTCTCTTTGATGCCTTCGAACTCTTTGCATAAGCCTATTACTCACTTTGGTGGATTCCCTTCGCTTTATGTTAATCCATGTTAATTTGTGTTTTATTGATTTTCATGTTAAAATCTTAGAATTTGATGTCCTACATTAGGCTTTGCATGTATTGGTAGCTTTTGGTGATATGAGCATGTTGTCTTTGGCATGGTTTACTTTGGTATTTTCATGAAGCATTTTATGTGGACTTTACATGAGTTTTTAAAACATTTGAGATTCTTGGTTTTTAACATTGTTAGTAATTAGAATAAAATGATTTTACATTCATGAGCATCCTATATTACCTTAAAATTGGGTCAAGCATCTCCACTTTCATTCTAGCATTTGACCCTTTACATGTGGTTTACTTCTCCATTCTTTTGAACTCTTCATAAGATAGGACATGTGGATATGTTAAATGGCATACTTATGTAGTGATTACTTTACTTTACATAAGCATGGTTTTAGCATTTGGCTTTTGGACACAAAGATTTGATATGATATCCCTATAGGAACATGCCCTTTTGGGTCCAGAGACCGCTAAGTGGGTTGGTCCTTGTAACCCTCAAGTAACCTATTGCTGGGTAACATCAATAGGCGAAGGGGCACTAGTTGCTTGGAGATTTATTATGTACAATCTATATGACCTTGAGACCCTTATATGGGTTCGCTAGATGGAGCCCTATAGACTCCTTATGTGGGTTACCCTTCTTGGGGTCAAAGATTCCTTTGTGGGTTGACCCTAGTGGTTTATTATGTGTATGCCTAGTTACCGAGCTTTATAAATGGTGTCATTAAGTACCCAATCATTAGGTTGCATTAATAGGTGAAGATGACCCTAGTGATCCAATATATGACCCTAGTGATCTAATATATGTATGTCTAGTCAGTGGGCTCTATAAAAAGTGTCATCAAGTACCCAATCACTAGATCACATTAATAGGTGAAGACAGCCTTAATGACCTAACATATGTGATATGATATGCTATATATGTCAGAAACACTTACATGGGTTATGTGATATGTTTTGTCGGAGACCTTCACATAATAGGTGATATGCTTTGTTTTGCCAAAGACCCTTACGTGGATTATATGTTTTGGATATATTGGAGACCTTTTATGGTTTATTTACATTTGGTTCAGTATTTGATGGAGATCCCTTATGGGTTGGCATATGGAATATAGTACTTGGCATGTACATTTAGTACTTAGCATGTGACATATAGCATGTAGCATATGCATATGATTTAGTTTGGTTTACTTTGAACAGTCTTATGGTTATCTTGTGGCATGTGCATATTCGAATCATAATAATGATATATGTTTAGAATATTTAATGCACTCACATATCTTCTTTGATTCCCTACTCTATTTTTAATCTTCTTATTTGTTACTGTAATTATTTTTAGCCTCCTTTATGTGGCATAAATTGTATATCCTTTCACTAAGCCTTTCAAGTTTACCTCATTTGATACCACCTTACAGATGAAGATGTGGAGGACAAAGATCTTTAGGAGCCATTTGGATGTAGCAATCCCAATGGCTTTCCTTTTAATTTACATTTCAGTTAGACATTAAACTTGTGACATGTTACATTTATTTTAGTTGAAGATTGTGTTATTAGAATGTGGAAGCCTATTTGTTGGATATGGACATGTACTCACTTTGGTTTAGATTAGACATGGTTATATTTATTTTTGCTAAAATTGGTTTGGTTCATTGATATTATCTACTTCGGTGCACTTGATATGATAAATGGTAAATGAATGAGTATTCTAATGCATTAGATGATTGTAAATGTTTGTACATGCTATTAATTTTATTCCATTGCAATTATTGAATGAATAGATAAATTTAGATAGACGGAAAGAGAAAGTGCCAAATTTTTATTGAGAAGTGACAAGGGGAACACATGTCAGACTTCGAAAATGGATTTCTCCACTATGAGATGCGGGTTTGGGATGTGTCATCTAGTGTCACAAATCCAGGTTGGGGCTCGAACCATGGCTTGTAAATCTAGGTCGTGACATCTCTCACCTACTGTTCCAAGGTGGCTACCCTTGACTCGTCTTGGTCAAGGTTACCCTGCATGGTAGAACCTTTTTGTATGATGAGGGAAGCCTTACTTCATTGGGCATTCATAGATCTAGTCTTTACCATACAACCTTTGTCAAGGGAATACTTAAGCTAGAAATTTCCACAGAAGATTCCAACTGATGATACACAGATTGTGCTCATTAGATGATTGCACAATAGACCAGAGCTATGAACACTTGAACAAGGGAAAGAAGGAGATCGGATGGTTATTGGTGTGGTGCTGGACGAAGATTCTCCGATGCTAAAGTTAGAGATTTGCTTCTTCACCAAAATTAATGTAGAATTTCTTAGAAAATTGTTCATCCCTTTGGAGAGTGGTGCAGTATCCTCATATAAAGAGTTTAGGGATTTTTTGGCGGCTTTTTGGCTCGACCTAATATTGTGTTGCTTGATTGTTGGATGAAATCCTGTGATCAAATCCCTGGCATGATTTTAGGCAAGGATCGCAGAGTAGACCTTTGGGTCGGCATTAACTTGCCTTATTTGGTTTGCCTGCACGTGCTAACTTGTGCCTGTATCTTGGACTATCACTTCAGTTTGGTGCTTATCCCGGACTAACCTATAATGCCGAGCTATTGTACCATGCAGACTCGACCAGGTATGCTGACCTTCCTGTCAGATAATATATCATAATGATCTTATGTTTCTTAATGGAACTGAATAATTTTAGGATTTATTTTAATAATTTGTTAAATTTGCTTCCTGCTTAGGAATGGCAATAGTGCAGGTTATAAGATGGACCTGCACCGCCCTTAATGAGGCGGGTTTGGTATGTTTGAGTCGGGTTTGGGTCGTATGTTCAAGTATCAAATGATGGACTTGTGTTGGGCACTTGGGCTTGAGCTCAGGTTGTGCAAACTAGGACATTTATTAAACGGAAAATGTTTAGAGTCCACATGTCTCTTCCTCTCTTTTATATATTCTTTTATATGATTCTCTCCTTATCTCTTGGTCTTTTCCATTCACGGTTCACAATGGGCTTGAGTTCAGTCAGAGTCAGGTAAGGTTAAAAAAATAAAAAACCCCAAATCCGACCTGTTTTCAACTTTCCATCCCTATACATCCTTGCCTTGTTTTTTCATCTTTGCCATTTTTTTCTTTGGCCTCTTTCGTCGTGTTTTGGCCGACCCAACCATTATTTTCGGGATACGGCCGGAGGCACTTACGTGAGACATTTCCTTGTAGTCACTCTCACTTGCACCATAACAAGTTGCAAGTCCACTATTGGGAGCAAACCCCACCACCAATTCATAGCTTCTCCTGTGAACCTCATCGCTTGAGATCATCCTCTGAGCTCAGATCTTGTGCGGCCAGCAGCTGTGTCGATCTAACTCGACACCACCATAAAAGGCATTAACCTGAACGAGTTTGGATTGCTTGTGAAGTTTAAGATGCTGGAGAACCAATATGAATGCGACATGGAGGTGTGCAAGTCATTTTAATACTCACGCAATGACAATCTGATTGGTTTCCAGCAGATCCGAACTCCATCTGACCGCCCCAAGTGACTAAAATCCCCCTCGTTAACATCTCTACCCACTTCCTTCGGTGGCCATTAGTGAGCAAAGAAGCAACAACAGCGACTGCCATCAAAGCAAACACTACTCAAATGACCCACGCAACTTGTAGGATATTGGTTTTGAGTACCCATATCTCCAAACCATGTTTCACGTTTGTGTGAGGAGGTTTGGCTCGGTACAGTACAGAAAACCATGATTACATATTCAGCTTTCTTTACAATAAGGCCATGAATAGTATTCTCCACACTAGTTGACTTTACTACACAAATGCATTAAATGAACTATTTAAACACTATACATGACGACCCATTGGGCTAATAATGGAGTAAAGTTGCTAAGAATTGATTTCAACTTTCTTGGAATCATTAATGATTGGGTGACTTCTAGGAAAGAACTGTTATATCATTGGATATGAATTTACTATTCTCTTTTCTTGAAATCCATTTCATTTTTTTAGGTCTTATAATGGCACAAGGAAAACATGTTTGGAGATTCTCCATTTGAATATATAAGATTTGCTCCTCTTTTTCTTTGTCTACTTAACCAATTAAGGTTAACTTAGCTGCTCGCACTAGAATGGTTTCTTTCCTTCAAGACAAAACAAGTGCTTTTGTTTTGGTTAATGCAATCTTTTTACATGGAGGGAGAAGCAAATGCATACACGTAAGCTTTCCACTTGTGCACGGGAAATGATCATATAGTCTACCGTGATTCGTTGGAATATTATCGAATGTAAAGTCATTTTGGGTAAACCCAAAATGTTACTTTTGAGGAAATTGGAATGGAGAGAGGTTTCAAACTTCAACTCTCTACTTAAAAACTCTTAATAAAAAACCAGCCATAAAAGAAGCTCTTCCAAAAGAAAAATCTCTTAAGCGCAAAGCTTTGAGTGAGGAAAACTTATCCTACAAATCCAGAAGTAAGAAGCATTACTTCACGTTCTCAATCTCCATCATTGTTGACAATTAATCAAGAAGTGTACATTTTACTTACCGAAAAAAAAAAGTGTACATCTTTTAAAGAGCTAGTGAAAAGAGAGTTGTTGTACCAATTAAAATTCAACAGAAAATACCTTTTATTCGTAGATGTCAACGCACTTAAATTACCGGAAAAGAAAAATGTCAACGCACTTATTTACACATCCAACAGCAGAATCAAATTATTACAATCAGGGCAATATGAAGGCTATTATTACGGCTTATAGAAAAGGTAATCAATTAGTGAATAATCTCGATATTGACTTGTCACGGCAGCTCAATAGTCCAAGTAACCAATGATAACTTCAATACAAAGAATTAGTACTTGTCATTGTAGGTATTTAGAAGTTGAGTAATGACCATAAAAACGGACTAGATGAACCAGGAAAAGGCTTTTTCTTTTTCTTTTCTTTTTTTTTTTTTGGTACGGCCACTTGGGCCTTCACTGCCATTGGGTGGGTTGATTAATTGTGCTACTTGTTATGGGTATTTTTACCAAATTTTTGAAGCAATTTTACCCCAATCTACCTAGGTCAGCTGGTCAGCCCAATTAGGTCAATCCAATTCTTATAGATTTCTGGTCCTCACGAAAACCCAATCCATTGGAAAACTGATCCTTGGTCCATTGTCCCAACTAAATTTTTAAGGAAGATTTCACCACTTCTGTTGGGGTATGTCCTTAATACTTAATTTGCAGTATTTAAAACGCAGCAGGCAAGCCTTAATAAAAGAAAAATCAAAGAAAATAAGAAAAACACCAAACTAGACACAAAATTTATGTGGTTTGGTGTCCATGCGAAAAAATCAACAACCCTTCACTATGAGAATGCAAATCTGTATAAGAATACATAAGTTTTCTAGTTCCAAAAACCCCACACATTTTCCCTTATATGCCCTGTCTCCCTCTCACACTCTCAAATCTGTGAAGAAACTTAAAGAAAACCGAACCTGTGGCTGCTTGCCTTCAGCCCCCTATTTCCTTCTTTCTTTCTGTCTTTCTAGGTTTTAGGAAACCATCATATTCCGCAGCTCCTTCATGGCTAAGGAGTCTTCTAACTCCCTAACATATGCCCTCTGTTAGATCTTCCCAAATCTAACTGATAGATGTAAAGAGATAGTTAGAAAATCCACCTTGGATTTAATCTCAACCTCTTAGAAGATCACCTATAGTTGTTTTTGTTCTATATCATAGAAAAACATAGCTCCGTACCTCTTCATCATGAGGTGCCGTCATCCCACCCGAGATAAGCTGCCAATCTTCAAAACCTTGAAAGATTGATTAAGTTCAAGCATTGCTTGAACTTTCATGTGATAACTAATCTCATTAACATATCTGTTGCATTGTCTGTTAAGTGGATTTTCTTCAAATGTATTTTTCTTTTGATACAAACTCATCTTATAACTTGTGATATCTCACAGTTATATATTTTGTCATAACATGAAAACCTAAATTCTATGCCAAATGTATGGCACTTTGATTGTAACAATATAACATCGATCTTTTCTATTTTAATCCTAGTTCACCAATCCACTTAATAATATTGCCTTTGTGGGCATCATGGGAAGGCTGAGGTCTGTGACCCTACCTGTGGGTCTTCACGGCTCCCGCCCCCACTTTGCCAACAATACTCGAGAGAGGGGGTATGGTAGGGTTTGATCAGATGATTGGCTGATACCAGACTTTTGAGAGTCGCCACCAATTCAGGTTTATCGATAGAATTGGACATCGACTTCCTTTCTCGGGGAAAGGAAGTATAGATCTTGCAGCTTAGTCTACTTAGGTCTAAGGGTTTAATTCCTAGTAATAGTCTAGTTCTCTTAGAGATTGGGTAAGCTATTTTGTTGCAATTGGGAAAGGGGTTAGGCACCCAATTACCCACCTTTTAAGGGTGGCTTCTCTAATCCTACATTCCATGTTTTCCACAAAGGTATGTATGTGACATGATTGATTTATTTTTTAATGGTTTACAGGCCACTGCCTGAATTTGCATGTCCAATGCTTAAAATTCAGGCATTGGGTAGTTAAATACCCAAAAATGAACCTAACATCAATTCAGAGGTTGGTCAAGGGTCAAGGGACTTAGGGACATGTTTTATTTTCATTGGGGTGTATTTTACTATCTACCCAAGTTCTATTTCATAAAAAATATGAATTAGGGATCCCACTAGTCTTATGCCTAAATTTTCATGTCTTATGCTTGAATTTTCTCAGAGGAAAAATTCAGGCGTTGGGATAGTGGTGGGCCCTATCTATAGGCCAGGATAAGTCAAGGGTTGCTTAGGTATCTCTAGTATGTTTCCATTTCTGTGGGGGGTTGTGGGCTCTTTATTGGACTTAAAAATTGGTATATGAAAATCACAGGCTTAGCACCTGAATTTTCACATACACTTGAATTTAATTTTGTACACCCGAATTTGTAATTTTGTAAATTTAGCCATTTTAGGGTTTGGAGAGCCCACAGTGGGGATGAACCCCTACAGGCAGTCTAGGGGACTTCCTTGAGTCTGATTGTGGTCACTGGTGGGTTCAAAGGCCTTACACATGGGTCCTTGAAACCCATTTTAAAACACCTAAATTTTAGCCCTATGCTTGAATTTTGGTCTGAAAAATTCAGACATTGGGCTTTGGATAAAAATTCAGCAGCCATTTCTTTTGCTCATTTGGACACCGTTTTGGTGTTTGTTGGTCTTGGAATTTTACAAGGAGGTGGGTAAGCCTCCCAATGACCTTCACTAAAAATTTCAAACCTAAATAGTGGGTCTAGGAATTGATCTTGAATTTCCAAGTAGTGGGTCTAGGTGCAAAACCTGTAGAGACTAGTGAGGTTCTGAGTTAACAGAGAAATAAAAATCATATTGATTAACATATTGTTCAAAAATCAAAGTTAAATTCATTATACAAAATGGCTATAGAACTTATAAGTTAGCTAATGAAAATCAGTGTAGAATAGAAACACATAAAAATTTCTCTAGAGCAAAGGCTATAAATATTTAAAAACATAATACAATGAACTAAAATTGAGCATACATGTTAACATAGGATTTAGCTAACTAATAAAAAAGAATCATTCAAAAATAAAAAATACAAAAAATCCTAAAATTCAAATACCCTTGTTGCCTCTATCTACAGAGTGTAGATTCAGCATATGACTAGGGGTCTTGCATGGGTCATTAGGAAGATCAATTGAGATCCAAACCCAACAAAATTTGGCATAGTGATAGGTCACTATGTCATTGACCTACCCTAAAATTTTCAACCACAAATTCATTCTACAAAAAGTTATAAGTAAGACAATACAGAAAGGTATGAAAAGCTGGACTTGTCTCTACCATGTCCCTCCATTAATGGAGCTTAATGAGAATTTAAGTATTCATTTTGAATAGAATGAAGTGAGTTAATGTCCTAGCTAAACATTGAAAATGAATGAGAATGGAAAGGGGGTTTACCTATCCAAGTTTTGAGGGAGAATCCATTTTCTTTCTCTTCTTTCTTTCTTTCTCTCTCTGTCTTTTCATTTCTCTCTTTCCTTCTTGGGATTTTTTTTGGTTTTTGGCTTAGGTATCTCCCTTATGCATGAAGTTGGGGGCTTATTTATAGGCTTGGGAAGCCATTAGATGGAAGAGTGTGAAAAGGGGGATGGATGACAAGTGTCTAGTGAGGTGTCCTCCCATGAGGTCATGCATGACCGCAAAGGGGGGAAGCTGTGTAGAGAAGAAAAGGAGGTTGACCAAGGGGGTGTGGAGGCCTCTCAACCCAACAAATGGGGGCTGAGGTGGCAACTCCTCAAGCATTTAGGGTTTGGAAGAGAGTGGTGCATGGGATGAGTGCCATGTGGCCAAGGGGAGTGGAATGTATGGTGGATGTGAGGGGAAGGATTCAAGGGCTAGGATGGGCTTAGGGGATCAAGGGTAGAGATTAGATAGATGTTTAGGAGGGTGGATCATGGCCATACACTTAAGGGAGGGCATTGAGTTGATGCCAAATCGAAGGTCCTAACTCATGCCCTCTTTTAGAATATTTTAAGGAAGTAATGAGTGCAAACCCTAAATATCTAAAATGTAATGATTCCTTTTCTGAAATAAAATCCCCTTACTATCTGGGTTTACTTTATGGGCTTCTGATCTTATAAATTAAAAAAAAAAAAATTGGGCTTTTTGGATGTTTCGATCGCAATGTCACTATCGAAACTGAAATCAGATGAATGTATGTCGAGGAGTTTTGAGTTTGAATGACCCCGAAATGTCTCAAACACATATGGTAAGGGAAAGATGGTAAAATTGGTTTTTGAGTTGTTGACACGTAGGATAATCCTTGGGTTTTGGGAAGTGTAGGCGCAAAATGTTCATAAAACCGACATTCGAGTTGAAAATTATGCTCAAAACCCTATTCCAACAAAAGCCAAATTCTTACTAGATTTTGTTGAGTCCCAAGTGGAAAATTCATGGATGGTAGAATATTGAAGGCCTAAGAGTCTCAGAGACGTAGGATTTGATAGTTTGAAAGTTGTTTCCAAGGAAATCCTTGAGAGACCCCTGAAGGGTGGTCACTTAGTGGAAAAACACAACCCTGACTTGTAAGAGAATGAGGAATTGACCTAGGTTGAGTTTGCAATTAACTTTGTCCGAGAGATGGTCTTTTGAGGTTAGGAAAAATATAAAGAAAATGAGCCTGACCTTGTAGATTTTGGATTTTTGGAGAACTCTCAAGGGTCCACCAAGTATTGATACCAATTAAGGGTGTTTTGACCTGACTAAGAGGGAATGGGGTGATTGGGGCATGTTGAGTTTTTTGATGACATGATCTGGGAGACAATCTTTTGAGGGCAGTGGAGCTACTAAGAGATGACCATTAACCAACTGAATTTTGGATCTTGACAAATTTTTGGGGGTTAATTAAAGGACTGATAGTCGCCCATAGTGTTCTAACTTATTTGGGAGAGAATGGGGAAATTGGAGTAGATTGGGTCTGCCAAGGACCTTGTTCGATAAGCAGTTTTTTGAAGGTAACACAAATCCTAAGATATGGTCACTAATTGTTTAGGATTTGGCTGTTCGAGGAACTTTTTGGAGCCTACCGAGGGTTAAATACAACCAAAATGGTCTTGATATGACTTGGGTGAGATTTAAGGTTTTGGGGTCAGTTGAATGACTTTAATCAAAAGACAACTTATTGAAGGTAGTGGAAATACCAAGAAATGGCTACTAACTGTTTTAAATTTGGTTGTCTAGGGAATTTTCAGGAGTTCACCGAGGGTCAAATACAATCAACATTATCTTGATATTTTGAGAAAACTAAAGTATTAGCAACTACCAAGTTTACCAATGACCTGCCTTGAGAGACAGTCTTTTGAAGATAGTCAAATTTAGAAAGTATAAGAACTGACCTAGTGACTTTTAGGTCTCAGGGGAAGGTCCGTGGGCCTTTCGAGGGTCCAGAATTGATGAAATATAATGAGTTTTTAAGGATATGAGGACAAATGGTAATTTCTTAGGCTAAGAATGCTTTATTGTGAGAAGACTTATAAAGGCTGAAGAGTTCTAAAGAAAATGAGGTTGGTAGTAAGGTTGTCAATTGGGCCTGGCTGGCCCATAACTTGACATGTCTAACCCGAAATATAATCAAGTAGGGCCAACCTAATTATGAGATGGGCTGAGTTTGGGCCTAACTTTTAGACCCAAAGTTTTATTCTGGCCGAGTTTGGGCAGGCACAAGTTCAGCCAAAGGCTCAGCCTGAATTAGTTGGCAAATAGTAATTTTATTTATATGGTGATATTAGGTCTATATTCTTTTATTATTCTTTTTTTATCCATATATTTTTAATAAATTTACTATCATCAAGTAGTTTAAGTGTCATCTATTAAAAAAAAACTACATAATATGTATTTAGGGGCAATTATGGGTTTAAACTCAGCCCAAAAATTAAGAAAAAGGTTTTAATTTGGGTAGCTTGATCTCGGCCAGAAGCTTGTTGTTTTAAAACAGGCTAAGTTTGGGCCCAATTTTTATTCCTAAGTTTTATTCAAGCCAAGTTCAAGCTCAGGTAAAACATTTCGGGCTGAATTCGAGCACTAGTTCAACTTACCCCAATTGACAGCCCTAGTTGGTGGTCTAGAGTTTGGACCCTCGTAGTTCTACTGGTGCTTCTCAAAAAATTAGGGTTTGGCTAGAAAAGGTGAACTTGGCTGGCCTTGGGTAGGGTTTTACCATGGCTTAAGGTTGACATTGACTATTGCAACTGGAGTGTCCATAGGAGGCCACATAGGGGATGTCTAATCACCTAGAGTCCAAGTCTAGTCTTGGTGATCAGGGTTTAGGGGATGCCAAGTTCTGGCATATTTTTCCTAAACTAGGGTAGCCTAGAGTTTAATTCTACATTCTTCCTTGATGAATTTGCTTAGCTTCATTAATTAACCAAAGTCAAAATTTAGGTGTTGACAGCCTCCTTTGTATCTTTAAAGAACACCCTATATTTAGCCTCAGTTGTTGATGATGCTACAATCGATTGAAGCATAGCTTCCATTTGATGGGTTTATCTATAAGAGTAAAAACAACCTTGTTGTAGACCTTCTCTTGTCTAAATCCCCTGTATAGTTTGAATCAATATAACCAATAATCTGATCTGATCCACCTTGTTGATTAAACATAATGCCAAGGTTTTTTGTGCCCTTCAAGTACCTTAAAATCCATTTTACCACATTATAATCCTCTTTTCTTGGATTAGCAATGTACTTACTAATCACACTAACTACATGGGACAAATTTAGCCTACTACACACCATAGTATACATTAGGCTACCCACTACACAAACATATGGCACTTTGAACATATCCTCAATGTCTAATTTTATTGTGGGATGAGCTTTGCAGATAACTTGAAATGATTTGCTAAATGGATGATAATCGGTTTAGAATATGTCATACTAAACCTTTCCAATACCTTCTTTACGTATCTCTTTTAAGTCATCCACAATCTACTAGTTTTCTTATCCCTAAAAATCTCTATACCTAAGATTCTTTTAGCAGCACCTAAGACCTTTTATATTGAACTCTTCATTCAACTTAGATTTTCAATCATTAATTTCTTTAATGTTCTTGGTTGTAATTAGCATATCATCAACACACAATATTAAGAAAATAAAGGAACCACCATCAAGAACTCTAAAAATAAATGCATGAGTCATACTCACTTCGCATGTATCCAATCTGCATAATGAAATAATCAAAATGTTGGTGCCATTGTCTTAGAGAGTGCTTTAGCCCATAAAGCGACCTCTTTAATTTACAAATTAACTTTTGGGTTTCATGTTGGTTGAATCCCTCTTGTTGCTCCATGTAAATTTTTTCATCTAATTCATCATGAAGGAACGCCGTTTTCACATCTAGTTGCTATAACTTTAGATTGAGTAGAACAACCATGGTTATCATCACCCTAATTGAAGTATGTTTTACTATTAAAAAGAATATTTCATTGTAATAAGTTTACTCTTTCTATCTATACCTTTTGCCATTAATCAAGTTTTGAATTTTTCTTCTCTTCACTGATGTTTCTTTTTTTTCTTTTTATACATTCATTTGCATTTAATTACCTTTCTTCCTTTTGGCTTTTCAATTGGATCCTAAGTATTATTCTTATGTAATGATTCCATCTCTATCATTATAATAATCCATTTATCACCTTTCCTACTAATAGCATTTTGGAAACAAAATGGATCACCATTGCTAATAATTAATGTAAAAGAAACCATATTTTCAAATCCATTTTTTAGTTGGGACTTTATGAGTTATTTTATCTTTTCATCTTGCAAGATTATGCTGCTCTATTTTTGTGCTAGAAGTATTATCATGTAGTACATCTATTTTCTCATTGGCCATTCATTTCCTTCTAGCTCCACTAGGATTAAGGACTTTGAAAATCACCACCTGCTTACTAATTTATGGCTTCCTTATTAGAGTTTATCATATACTCCTAATAAATGACAACATCTCTGTTGATAACCACCATGTGAGCTATTGGATCCCAAATCTTGTACCCTTTTATGCCCTTCTTGGACTAGAGAAATATCCATTTCTTTGATTTAGAATCGAACTATAATAGTTTCTTATTTTGTATATCAACATATATAAGTTGGACATCTAAATTCTCTAGGACTTAAATAGTCAACCTTTTCTCCTATCCATACTTTTTAAAGAATTTGTATATTAATTTAGTTGATGATGACCTATATACAAGTGACATGCCATATTAACCGCCTCAGCTCAAAACATCTTAGGCAAGCCTGTCTGTAATTGCATGCAATTTTCTTTCTCTAAAAGGGTCTTATCCATGCATTCCGCTACACCATTCTATTGTGGCCTTCGTGATGTAGTGTAATGCCTTATAATTCCTTTATTTTGACAAAAATTAATAAATTCATAATTCTTATATTCTAAGTCATTATTAGCCCTTAGATACTTTATATGTTTGTTAGTTTGCTTTCTAATTTTTTTTTGCATTGCTTAAATTTAGGAATACTTTTGATTTATGATTGACCTACACTTTTTTTGAATAATTATTGATAAATAAAATAAAGAGCTTCACCTTTAAAGGGTATTGGTTTAGATCCCCATATGTATGTACTGCAAAATCTCCTTGCTTTTATGTTATCCAATTTTGAACCTAACCCGACACTGTTTACTAAATAAACAAAATTTGTAGAGACTTATCTTGCAAGGATTTACCCCTTTTAGAAAATCATTCTTGGGTTATACTAGTATACCTTACTCACTTATATAGCTTAACCACATATGTCATAGAGTGGTACTATATCTGAATCAGTAGAAGTTGTCACAATTGTTCCACATGTAACAATAGTTAGTATACGTATATTTTCTTTTCTTTCACTTCTCATGACAACCAATGCCCTTTTTTATAACATTAAGGGTTCTTTTTGTTTTCATAGAACAATAACTAATCGAGTCTAAAATACCCAAGGAAATAAGATTTTTTTATTATTTAAATTCTAAGCCATGCCTAACATCCATAATAGTTTTAACCAAACCATTATGCATATTAATTTTAATAGTACCAATACCAACAGTTTCATGTGTCCTTCCTTCTTACAATAGTAACACTCAAATTTGCTACCACTCTTCTCCTTGAGAGAGTTCTATACTTGTTTTCTTACATGTCAACTACAGTAATATTATTAGTTTTAAGGGTTTCTATTCCAAAGAAAAGTGTATATAAAGTTATCATATGAAGGTGGAAGTGAGGCCACAAGAAGTAAAGCCTTATCCTCTTCTTTCATCTTTGCATCAACACTCAACAATTGAGTTATGAGTTTATTGAATTGTTAAGGTGATTGATGAGGTTGACTCATTTATCTACACAATCTATATAATTGTTTATTCAAAATAATTTATTTGTTAAAGATTTTGACATATATAAACTTTCTAATCTTTCCATAACTAATGAGCATATTCTTAAAACATTATATGTTACCTTGTCTGCAAAGCACAGACGAATAACATATATAGCCTTAATGACACAACGGAATAGCAAGGAGAAGAACACGTCATCTCCTTTGTTTAGGAAAAACCCTAAACTTCACCAAAGAAGAGAAACTCGTACTAAAACTTATATTAATGAAAAATCTCAATTGCCTTGAAGGCTACAATGCTTTAAATAGAGAAAAAGAAACCCTAATTCGTGTTAGACACGGAATTAGGCTAATTTG
>JAOXJP010178508.1:0-12511 GCA_025762735.1 Platanus orientalis
AGTCTTGTAAGTGTCCTATGTGAGCTCACAAGTTCATATCATGAAGCCAAGAAGGACCAAAGGCCAAGGAAGAGCACTAGGAAGAGGCACACCAAGGAAGGCATATATTATGCATGCATATCATTTTGGGTGTCTAAAAATAATCCTAGACATGGTTTAGGGTCCCCAAGAATACCCAAACCTGAATGCCCAAGGACAGCCCAAATAAAAAGTTCATAAAATTTCAGTCAAAAATTATTGCGAACCTCGCAATCGGTTTCGGTATGAATTTTCATCTCAGATTTTGACACCTAAGGCTAAAACCATTGGCCTAAATCGGTTTCACTAAGAGTTTTGAAAAAATTTTCAGAACCCAAACCGATTGCGAAACCCCAAATCGAGTTAGGACATGATAAGCACTCAAAATTGATTGTGAGTTTCATAATCGATTTGAAGCTAAAACCGATTGTGAAACCCCAAATCGATTTGGAGGAAAATTTTGGAAAAAAATTTCACGAAAATTTAGGAGATATTTTTGAAATTTGAACCCTGCTTTGGTTAATCTAAAGGCCCAACATGCTTCTCTATTTGCCATATGCCTATCCCAAGGCCATCGATGCTCCTCCCTACTATAAAAGGGACTTTTCCCTTTAGGGTAAATATACTCCAACACTCTAAGATAGTTTTTGAGAAAGCTAAGAGGCATACTATTTTGAAAGCCCTCTTCACTATGCAAACCTCCATTGCCTACACACTATTGAGCTTTAGTAGCTAGCATTCTACACTTCACTCTCTCATTCTTTCTCTTCTATTGAGCTACATTTCTACTATTGAGGAGAGGTTGTGGTGAGTACTTTCCCAAGAGGAACTCACCTTTGGTTGAGCTCAAGGAGCACTAAAGCCAAGTTCTTGGAGCTTGTGGGTAGCTAAAGCATATCAGCTTAACAAGGAGCATCCCACATATTGAGTAACTACCAACATCAACCATAGTGTGATAATATTTGCTTGACTTTGCATTCATTTGCACTCATATTCATTATTATTATTGTTTTGCTTCTGCCGGAGACACCGGAAGTTTGGCTACCTCTGCTGGAGACACCAAAAGTAATGCACACTCACCGGAGACACTGAGTGTTGTTGTTTATCTTGCCATTGATCAAGAGGTTGGGTTTGTATATTGACATAGGTTGTAATACTACTTAAATGAAATATACCTAAGCTCGGTAGTGAGCATTAGAAGAGTGGACGTAAGCCCGAGTGCCGAACCACTATAAATCTAATGTGTGGTTTGTGATTATGTGGTTGCTTGTCTCTCCATTGTTATACTCTATACTACTCTTGCTTAGCATATGTTTGATATTATTCTTTAGTAGTTATATTGAAGCACACACTCACTTATGTGAACAAATTGCAAAAGGAATTAATAACAACCATAAGGTAAATTAAAAATGGGAAAATTAATAAATAAATCCTATTCACCCCCCCCCTCTAGGATTACTTTTGTGACATTTCAAAGCCACTATAAGTATTTAGGAGCTTCGGTAAAATAGGTTGGTTCAATAGAGGGTTCAGTATTGGGTAAAGAAGATGATGTATAGAGACATAAAAGAAGTTTAGGTTTAGTAATGTCATCTTTTGAGTGAGTTGTCTTGGGATGAGTAGAGGATACAGGCTAGGGAAGAGAGATTGAAGAGGATATATGAGAAGAGGGTAAAATAGGATTTGTGTTGAATGAAGAAGAAGAAGAAAAAGAGGTGGTATGCGAAGATAGAAAAACAGAATTTGCATTGAACATAGAAGGAGAAGAGGAAGATGGGGAAGATATTGAATGTATTGGAGCATGATCTATTGTGGGTGTTGGAGGTATATATGCAAGGTAGAATAGTACCCTAAGAAGATATATATGTGAGATCGAACAACTAGTTTATTTGAGGAATATGGGTGAAGCTAGGATAACATACACAACCAAAGACTCTAATAGCCCAGTCTGGTTGCCATGAAAATGTTCTCATGACAAATTTTTTTTCAAGAAATCATTTTTAAGCTATCTGGTTGCCATGAAAAGTTGGTTTTCCCATGTATTTCTCATAATTCTTTTCTTCCCTTTTCTTGTGGGATTCTATTTTCTATTCTATTCTTTTCTTTTCTATACAATTCAAGGCAACCAAACTTAGCCTAAGAAGATTATTGTCTTGAGTATAGTGAAACAGTAATTCATAAGGATAGTTTTGAAGAATGAAAGTAGGTAGTCAATTAATAATGAAGACAACAGTGCATATTGCATCAACCCAATAAGACTGAGGCATAGAGGTTGTGTTTAAAAAAGAAATGGTTGTCTCAAGTAGGTAGCAATGCTTATGCTTTGCCATCTCATTTTGTTTGAGTGTATAAGGACAAGAAACTTGATGTGTGATGCCATTGGAAGCAAGAAATACTTGAAAATGTTTGTTTGGGTACTCACTGGCACCATCACTTCTATCTTTTAATTTTCTGTGAAAGTAAGTTTTCAACTGTGACTTTAAACTGTGAAAAGAGAACACAAAAATCAGACTTAAGCATCAAAGGAAATAGCCATGTGTACATGAAAAATTCATCAATGAAAATTGCATAATATCTATAGCCAGTAAAAAAAGATGTTGGGGAAGAACCCAAAACATCAGAATGTATTATTTCAAGAGGGAAAGAAGCACAACTAGAACACTATAGAAATGGTAAAATGTGGCTTTTACCTACTGCACAACCAAGACATTGAAAATTTGAACATTCATTAATAGGTAAATGTAAGGAATGAAGAGGTGTCTTCAAAGTTTGAAGTGAAGGATGCCCCAGCCAGTTATGTCAAGAGCAATGCCATTTCTATGGGGCATAGAAGATGAAGAACCAGGTTAATAGGTAGAGACCACGTTTACTAGACCCTCAAAAGATTGTTTTCTTCATAGTCTTGCCTTGAACAATAAAACCAGAGGAATCAAATGATAAAACATAATTTCTATCATGTGTTTAGTCTGTTAACAGAGATCAAATTGGAAGAAATAGATGGCACATGTAAAATATTCTTCAATTTTAAATTGAAAGAGGGTGTACAAAGAGTACCAGAACAAGCATGACGAATGGGTAAGGTCAGACCGTTACCAATTGTGACAATAGTTGTTTCAGAATATGGGTTGTAAATAGAAAGATTAGAAAGATTAGAGGTTATGTGGTTGGTTGTGCCAGAGTTTATATTACCAGTTGGAATCTGGAGTAGTTTGATTAGTAGCAACCAAGGAAGTTGGAGAGTTGGTTGATGATGAACCATGAATGTTCGGATTAAGACAATGAAAGCATTCTGCTACAGTTTGTTAGATTTCCCAAAAATTTGGCATTCTACTTAAGAGTTCTGACTCTCTAGATTTGGTAAGACAACTTATAGAATGCCTAAAGTAAGAATGACATTAGGGCTGACACATTAGTGCCAAAAAGTGAAAAGTAAAAGCATCCCCCAAAAAAGTGTATATCACTTTTTCAGTGTTGATGTATCAGCCCTAATGTCATTCTTACTTTAGGCACCCTATAAGTTGTCCTACCAAATCCCACCCAGAGTTTTGAGTATTGTGTGAAAACCTAGATTCGGGATCGTATGCAACAAAGGAGAGAGAAAATAATGCAAATAGCAATCACACACAACAAGAACAAGACGATTTACGTGGTTCAGCTTGAAGCCTATGTTCATGGGTGAAAACAGAGAAAGAGCTTTCACTACGATAAAAAACAATGATTACAATGAACAATGTGGTGGCATAGAAATCAAGAAACCCCCAAAAAACCCTAATCTCTACGGGTCAGATCTGGACCCCAAATCGGATACAAAATATGGGTAAAAAAATTTTGGTCGAGGGCTTCGCATAAATGGGTCATATTTAGGTTTTCTTGGGATCGTCATCCGGGTTATATCTTGGGATGAATACAAGACACTAACCCAACAAATCTCCACCTTGGCTTGAATTCTACCAAGGTTACATAGTATAGAAAAACTCTACTCCCATCTTCTCCATGTTGGATTATTATCCTTCTTGAACATAAAAATTAATAATTTCATTGATCAAAATACATATCATGATATGATTTTCCATGATCACCATATGAATATTTGAGATTTAACCATTAAAGAAGTTAAAATTACCTCAATTAATCAACCAAACACAAGAATCCAATCTAATCATGTCTCCAAAGTCTCCACACTTGCTCTAGAGCCCTCTACACCTCTCTCACTTCCAAAATTGTTGTAGAAGACTATTTGAATGTAGGTAACCCTATTTGCAGGGTTCATGAGAGATCAAATAAACCCTAGGGGTGTGGGATCCTTATGGGATTCTTATCCTCAAGCTTATAGGACCCACTATCCTTAATTGAGTCAAAATTGTAATAAGGCACATAACTGTTTATTAATTATAATCAGTCACTCCATTAATTGCAACAATCCCTATGACATGTTGCAATTGAACTCCCAAGGATAAGAATATAACATTGAGGCTCTTCATCACAAACCTTTTCAAAAAAAACATCATTCCACTATGTAATATCCCTCAATGACCCATAGCACAATAAACTAGTCACTGTCAAACCCTTTTGGTCATCAATAAATTATCTCTAGGATGTTAATGGATCAATTGGATATTAAAAATATTTCGTAATAAATTATTTTCAAAAATATATATTTATTTATTTAATATAATTTTGAAAAATATTTTGATAAACACTCTATCAAAACACTGGATCCAGATTTCCATGTCTAGTCAATTCATGCTAATCCTAAACTAAATATTTCTTCCTATTATAAGGGCAGTGGATTCCTTGTTGGGCACTTGTGTTCTCTCAAGCAACAAGTCAAATATCTAAACTACCCATGATATAGCCACCAATAAGGCATCATTAGTTGGTAACTCAAAATAATCAACTTGAATAACTCAGAGAATCACAAGTCCCTCATATTAAAGGATTAGTCTGTAAGTTATAAACATCATTTACTCTGACAATAAAATTTTACTAAATGTGTCAATTATGGATCCCCTTAATGCATTTGAATTATGCATCTACCTGTAAGCCTAGAGTTTCACTCCAATGATTAAGATTACATCACTCCATAATATGGAAACTCTACACATAGCAACCTTTTAAGTGATGTGCCTAGCATCACCCATAGCTATAAGGTTCCAGGCCTACAAGAACTTGATAGTCATATCTCTCCACACATAATCCGTGTGTCTGACATCCTACTATGTTACCTGAGGACCACATATCTCATCCCATGAGATCAAACAATTAGCCATAAATAAAATTATACACATGTGATGATGAAATAAAGCACTTTATTATAAATGGCAAACAAATAAATACTATAAAAAGTGTCTACGATGGCTATGTTAGAACACCTATTCTAACAATCTTCGACTTGTCCTCAAAGACACTCATGTACTAGTCTAACACCTATATGGTCTATATGAACATCAAATACTTTCTAAGATAATGTCTTTGTCATAGGATCTGTAAGATTGTATGAGGAAGCAACTTAACCACATCAATGCCACCTCTCTAAACTATGTCACAAATCAAGTGGTATTTTCTTTCTATGTGCTTATATCTTTTATGACATCTAGACTCTCTTGCATTTATAACTACACCATTGTTATCACAATAAAGTACAATAGGTGATTGAATAGAGGGTACTATGCCAAGTTTTAAAAAACCTTTTGCAACCAAACACCCTATTTTACTACTTCACAAGTTGCAACATATTCTGCCTCTATAGTGAAGTCTACAATACAATGTTGTTTCACACTTCTCCAACTAATGACTCCTCCTCCCATGACATATACATATCTAGATGTTGATCTTCTTTTATCTTTATCTACCTAAAAATCTGAATTCGTATAACCAATGACTGATAGATCCTCACTTTAATACACTAAAATATAATCTTTAGTCCTTTTTTAGGTACTTCAAGACATATTTCACTGCTATCTAGTAATGCTCTCCCAAATTGTTTTAAAATCTGCTCACAAACACTCTACATAACAAAAATCTGGTCTTGTGCACATCATAGCATACAAGAGACTACCCACTGTAGATGCATAAGAATATCTCTCCATATGTTTCTTCTCTTTAGGAGTCTTTGGAGACTGTCCCTTACAGAGAACTAATCCGTGTCTTACAGGTAAAAACCTTTTCTTTAAGTCTTGCATGCCAAACTTTGCCAGAGTTTTGTCAATGTAATTGGTCTTAAATAATCCTATCATCTTGTTCTTTCTATCCCTAAGGAGTTTGATTCCCAAGATGTAGGAAGGTTCACCAAGATCTTTCATGGAAAAATTATTTGATAACTAAATCTTTATTGTCGACGACATTCCTACATCAATCCCAATGAGTAGGATGTCATCAACATAAAGAACCAAGAACACACCAACACATTCATTCACTTTCTTGTATACACATAGCTCTTTGAAATTTTGTTCAAAATCAAATGATTTAATTGCTTGATCGAAATGAATATTTCAACTTCTAGATGTTTGTTTGAGGTCATAAATTGATTTTTTAAGCTTGTACACTTTTCTTTCTTGGCAAGGATATACAAAACCCTTTGGTTGTAACATGTAAATCCCTTTATCAAAGATTCCATTCAAAAACATTATTTTGACATCCATTTTCCAAATCTCATAATCATAATGTGGAACTATAAATAACATAATTCTAATGGATTTGAGAATGGCTACCGGTGAAAAAGTTTCTTCACAATCTATTATTTTTTCTTGATCACAACCTTTCACCACTAGCCTTTTTGTAAAGATTTCCACTTTCTCATCCGCACCTCTCTTCCTCTTATAGATCTACTTACAACCAACATGATTTATACCTTGAGGTGGATCTACAAGAGTCCAGACACTGTCAGAATACATGGATTCTATTTCTGATTTCATAGCCTTAATCCATTATCTAGAATCAATATTTGACACTACTTTTTTATAAGTAACATGATCAAAATCTAAGTCATCAGCAATCATAGCGAATATTTCACCCATGTAAGTGAAGAATTCAGGAGGTCTTAAATTCAACCCACTACGTCAAAGAGTTGGTGTATTAGAAGGTTGTATGGATATCATGGAGTTGTCTTTTGAAACATTAGGCTCAACTGGGTTTTTAAATAGTTCATCAAATGATATCTAACCTTTTCTTACATGATTTAGGATATACTCATCCTCAAGAAATGTCACATTCCTACTTACAAACACTATTTGATCTTTAACATCATGGAAGTAGTAACCCTTCGTTTCCTTTGGATATCCCATAAAATGGCACAAGCTGGTTTTGGATTCTAGCTTGTTGGCATTCATCTTACACATGTGCATGACAACCCTACATATGTAAATGTTGTAAACTATGTTTCCACCTATTCTACATCTTAAAAAGCGTAAGAGAAATTGATTTTGTTGGAACCCTATTTAAAATGTAAATTGTCATTTTTAGTGTATATCCCCAAAACAAAATAGGCAACTCTGAAAAACTCATTAAGGACCTAACTATATCTAATAGGGTTCGGTTCTTTCTTTTTGTGACACCATTTTGTTGCGGAGTACTAGTTTGGAGTATTTTGATATATTTACCTAATTGTTTTTCAACCTTAGTCTTGAATTCTTTGAACTTTTCAAAGGACTTGGACTTATGCCACATTAGGTAAGTAGACTCAAATCTAAAGTAGTCATCAGTGAAAGTGATAAAATACTCAAATTCTCCCTTAACTGGTTTACTCATGGGACCACATACATTAGAATGGATTAGTTCTAACAACTTAGTGGCTCTAGCCACTTTTTTAGGAAAGAACTTTTGAGTCATCTTTCTTTGTAGATAAGATTAACAGACTTGATAAGATTCAATTTTTAAAAATTTTAATGGTCCATCCTTAATCAGTCTATTAATCCTATGAGCATTTATATGCCCTAATCTTAAATGACACAAGTATATAGGATTAACTGATGGTCTCTTCCTCTTTTGTGGTATAATACTAGAGGAACTTATGGGTTCTGTGCAATTAATTGATATATCTAATGGAAATAATAAAAAAAAAACCGTTTACTAAATTTTCAGGTGTAAGTAAATGATTTTTAAAATGAATAATAACTTTTGAATTGAAAAGAACTGAATAATCATCATTAACTAGTCTAAAAACTGAAATCAAATTCCTCCTAACATCTAGAATATATAAACAGTCTTTTAAAATTAAAACTTTTCCATTATTCAAATCGAGACTATAATCTCTTATAGCCATTACAACCACCCTTGCAGCAATCCCTAAATGTAGGTATAAATCTCCCTCACTAAGTCTTTTGGTCTCCCAAAATCCCTGCAACATATTACAAACATGAGTTATGGCATCAGTATCCACACACCATGAATCATAAGGACCAATCAATAAATTGGATTCTATTGTGGCAAGAGATTCATGAGTACCTTCCATTTTCTTTTCTTTTGGAGAAGTCAAATAAGAATGACAGTTTCTCTTCCAGTCTTTAGCCTTTCCACAGTAGAAACAATTTCCTTTTTCCTTGTTCCTCTTTCCATTACCAGCAGTCTTATCACCATTTATAGGAGCATTCTTATGCACTTTTGGAGAAAAGTTTCTTTTGTTCTTCTGATTTTTACCTTTTGACTTAAACTAAGAGGTATTCTTTTTCTCAACTATAAATGCATTGGACTTTTTTACTTTTAATGAGTTCAATAGCCCCTTACAGGCTTTTCATCAATTCCATTAAGGAAAGATTTAAATTGTTCATATTATAATTCAATACACATTGATTGAATGATTTCAATAATAAACTAAGGACCACATTAACTTGAGATTAAGCATCCATTTCACCCCAAGAATCTCTAATTCATTTATGAAACCCATCATCTTTATGGCATGGTCTTTGACTGGAGTTCCTTCTACCATCTTAGTACTCAATAAGCCCTTTATGACCATTTGTTTTTTAGCTCTATTTTACTCACCAAACATCTTAATTATATCAACTAAAATGTCTTTGACTGTAGGAAAATTTTGGTGCTGATGTTGCAAGACATTAGACATAGATGCTAGCATGTAGCACTAAGTCATTTCATCAACCCTATGGCATTTTTCATATGTATCCTAATCCTCTTGAGTAGAATTTGCACCAAACAATTCATTAGGATTTCTAGTAAGTGCATGCTTGTAATTCTTAGCTGTGAGCACTATGAGTAGATTTCTTTTCCAGTCTATGAAATTTGGTCCAGTCAGTTTGTTATCTTTCAAAATCTCAAAAAGAGGGTTGAAAGTTCTCATGCTTAATATCTACATGAATAAAACATCCATCTATTATCATCCACACATATTATCTATCTAATAGGTTTTTTAGTTTGATGGTACCGACCATTTTTTGGTCAATGCTATGGCTCCCTCATAGACCTTAAGGATTGGGATACGAATCAAATACCCAGTGATCATCAGAAACCTAATCCTACTAAACACAATATCTTCTTGTGGGAATAAATTATATTTTTCTTGTTTAGGTAGGTAGTTACTATCCATCAAGTCTTCTAGAAAAATATAATTAATTACATTCCTAGATTTTTTATTTTTTATTTTCTTCTAGCCTCTGAAAGTATCATGCTTAAAACACATGGGTTACAATGATACATTTAGTTAAGTATAGACCCACCATCTAGACTTAGTGTATGTATTGTGAGATGATGTATCATGTGGGCTTACACTCCAACTAATCATACCTAAATCTTATGCTTAGAAGTGAATGGGAGCAGATCAACTAAAAATATATTTTGTCTTATCTTGTGAGAGCTTCAACCAATCTATTTCAGCTAAAATCTCCCACTCACTGATAGTGGAAGGCTGCGGAAATTATTTTATGAAATAATCCCCGTTCATATACTTAATATTTTATTTATGAGGGAATTATTTGGTCAACTTTATTATTCCATGAATAAACAATCCATTCAAACAATCACATTGCATGTTATTCACATGGGTACTAGTTTGCAACGTTAAAGGATATTAAATTTTATAGCTCTCACTGCTTTTAATGTCTCCAATCAGATTATGGACAATAGTGCATCTCATACACTTAAAGTCTTTTCATAAAATTTTTTTGACTTTTTATTAGTTTGGTCTAGTTAAAACTAGTCAAAGTAGGTCAAACTGGTCAACTTCTAGTCAACCCAGTCAAACTAGTCAAATCTTGGTTCAACCTAATCAAAGTTCGTTATATTGGTTAACATCCTATCAACTTAGTATAACTAGTCAACCTCAAGTCAAATCTGGTCAAACTGGTCAACCTTAAGTCTAATCTAGTTAACCTAGTCAACACTAGTTAACCCTAGGTCAAATCTAGTTAACCTAGTTAACTCTAATTAACCCTAAGTCAAGTCTGGCAATATGGGTCAAACTTGGTCAAACGTATCAAAAATGGTGAAATAGGTCAATTGTAGGGTAAACCAGTCAAAACTAATCAAACGTGGTCAACCAGGTTGGTTTAGGACTTTTATCAAACACCTGATGTGCATGTGTTCAATTTGCATGTTGGACCATCAATTTATGGTGCAATAAGGTATTTCAATCTGGCATGTGACTTGAAAAGTTTGTTACAACTTAAACCAGTCTAAAATTCAATTTGACAGGATTTTTTAAAGAAGGGATACAAAGGGACACCAAAGTGGAGGTCCATAGGGCCAGCCTAGGCATGCACCAGCCGAGCCAGGCACACGAGGCTGTACAGGCTGTAATCCACATGGGGCATACTCGTAGTAGCACCCCATGTGTGGCGAGCACAGCAACAACTTGGGTGCATGGGAAGTAGTAGCCCATGCAGGGTGCACACAACAATGACCTAAGCATGTGGTAAGAAAGTTGTGCGGTAGCGAGCGGCACAGGCATACGGGGCACATCGAGCATGAAGTTAGGCAACAAAAGTGGGCGGATGTGATGTGCATGGTGATGCAGGTGGGCTGCCTGCATGCACTATGGCACGACATGCGGGCACAAGCGCATGCAACGTGGTACAGCGTGCAACGTACGCAGGCGGCACTGCCACGTGTTTAATTTTAAAATTTTTAAAATTAATGGAAAATATTTTAATACATTGGGAATAAAAATAATTCAAAATTAATTATCTAATAACTAATTAAATTTTATTTTAATTTAGTATCCTTTTATGTTTCAACTACTTGTGTCTATGTCCAACTAGGACTTTGACTCAATCTCATAGGTCTCCTCATTGATAACAAACTTATCTATGACATTCATGAGATCCACTTTATCCTCAACTCCCCAAAATTAGTTTCCAAGTTAGACTATGTGTTAGATTCCTTGTAGGAATCAAACTCTTAGTGGTAATCATCCACTTTTCTCTCCAACTTAGACTATCTTCTAGGGTTTCGAGGTGAGTACGATCCAGCCTCATGGAGGTGCTCTTAAAACATGTAAAGCAATGATGGAACATATAAGAAACTAATAACAACTCATAGGAGTTGATCCCCCATGAAAATCAGGCCATCTTTTGTTCCCAAGTTTGTTTGGATGCCTTCAAAAGCTTTATTTCTCCTTCATCTGCCCTCCAATGTGTTGTGTTCCATGGATCTTCATTCTCTTAAGTGTTACAACAATTTCAAACTACTTAATTATAAATTACATCCATAAATAAGAAACCTCAAGAAACTAACCCACCATCCCAGACTGCTTAAGGGGAATACAACCATTAAAGATAGAGAGGAGAAAGAGAGAGGGAGAAGAGATAATCATGACCATTCATCCACAAAATATGACATTATTTTATAAAAAATATAACTACATAATTACATGAAGATAAGAAAACAAACCACACATGATTCCGATTTAAATTGAGCTCACAATTGTCATTTTATGTAAACTACCCAAGATTCGATCCAGGCTTTTACACTCTTTAAATTTTTTGATAAATCACCATTATTACTTGGATCCATCTAATAATGGTTTTCTATCAAAAATTTAAAGAGTACCATAAACAAAAAAAAGAAAGAAAAATTAGATTTTAGGAATCATATGGGAAGCTCTAATAGCACTTATTGGATTCTTATCCTTCTTGAACATAAAAATTAATAATTTCATTGTTCAAAACACATATCATAATATGATTTCCCATTATCAACATATGAATCTATGAGATTTAAACATTAAAGTAGTTTAGAGTTACCTCAATTAATCAATCGAACACAAGAATCTAATTTAACCAGGTCTCCAAAGTCCCTACACCTGCTCTAGAGTTTTCTATACCTCTCCCACTTCCTGAATTGTTATAGGAGACTATCTGAACATGGGTAACTCTATTTATAGGGTTTATGAGAGGTCAAATAAACCCTAGGAGGTGTGGGATTCTTATGAAATTCATATCTTTAAGCTTATGGGGCCCACTATCCTTAATTGAGTTAAAACTACAATAAGGAACATAATTGTTTATGTCATATCCTGCACCATGACACATGAATTATTATGCAC
>JAOXJP010178519.1:0-12511 GCA_025762735.1 Platanus orientalis
CAATTCTTGCTAAAAAGGGGGGGGGGAGAAGTAGTTCAAATACAAGTGATTATCGTGGTTGAGTGATGAGAGAGTAAGGGGGAGTTCTTTCACATGTAGGGGGAGTAGAAGTCAAATAGGGGAAGCAACCACTAACCACAAACTAAAATTTTATAAAAATTTAAAACACCTCTTGTATCTCATGTCATTGCTATTTATCATGTTTATATCTTGTTCCATTGGTATGAGGAAGGTGTTTATTTTGTGGTTGCGATTACAAGACTTATGACTCAAAGCACAAGGCATGAAGACTAGAAAGTTTGAGTCTGATGTTACCTTGAGTTCATGTATTTTGGGTCTTAGAAATTGATGTAATAATGTCTTAATCAGTGTATTTAGGTTTTATCATGGAATTGACAAGGGGGAGATTGTTATTGTATGTCAATCCCATGGATAAACCAAGTAGTGGTCTATGTCTTGTAAGTGTCTTATGTCCTCACAAGTTCAAGACATGAACACAAGGTGGACCAAAAACTTGAAGAAGAGATCGGAGACTACCTTGGATTTTTCTACACTAATCAAGGTAATGAGCATGTATTACATAGCATTTTAAGATCTTAAAATGAACATAGATATGGTGGTAAATCCCCTTCAAAACCCAAGAGAAAATGACTCAAAGACAAAGCCCCAAGAGTGCCAAACATATGCCTCAGAAATCTTAGGTTGTGATTAATTTGGTGTGGTCAATTAGGGATCTCATAATTGATCATAACCCAAATTTGAGTCCCAACTAAGACACCTAAGGGCCAAGTCCCATCTCCTATGATAGATCATGGGATAGATCGCGGATCCTGTGATCGATCACAAGATGCCCATACTTGTGAGACCAATTCGTGATTGATCAGGAGATCCATGATTAATTAGGGATTTTGCGATCAATCACGAGCGAATTTTTGTCAAATGAACTTTTTCATTCCCCCATATGAATATTTCAAAATTTAAACCCCATTTTTAAAAAAATCAAGGGCTTCATTTTTAAAGATTCAAATCCAATGGTTGTGGGGATCCACCTCCTTATAAAAAAGAAGTTGTCTCTTTAGGGAAACATATAAAGCAAGCAAGAGAGTGTTAGAAAGTTTACCAAATTAAGAGTTTTCTCCCTTGAGAAAACCTTTATTCTCTCACTATTATTGAGCTTGAATAGCTAATACTTCCTTCAAGAATCACTTTCTCATTCTCTCATCTTCAAGTACAAGCCATTTCTATTGAAGAGAACTTATAGTGAGCTCACCCTTGGCTGAGCTCAAGAAGCACTGAGCCAAGAGCTTGAGGTTTGTGGGAAGCTAAGGCAAACTAGCTTAACAAGGAGTACCCCACTTTGTGTAAGTAGCAACATCAACCAACCTGTGGTAATATTTTCTTTCCTTTGTATTCATTTTCATTATAGACTTTTATTATTTCTGATGGAGACATTGAAAGCTTGACTACATCCGCCAAAGACACCAAAAGTAGTACACACTCGCCGGAGACACTAAGTGTTATTATGTAGCTTGATTTTGAGCAAGTAGTTGGGTTTTGTACGTTTTGACCTAGGTTGTAATAGTACCTAAATGAAATATATCTAAACTAGATGGTGAGCTTTAGAAGAGTGGTTGTAGGTCATCGTGCTGAACCACTATGAATCTCTTGTTGTGGGTTGAGAGTGTGATTTCTTGTCTCTTTACTTTTCCTCATATTACTACTCTTACACTCTACATGTTTGACAATATTCTTGAGTAGACACTTAGTAGCATACACACTTGAGCTAATTTTAAGAAGACTAAAATCTATCTAAAATCAATCCCAACAAACTAAAAAAGGGTAGAATAAATTTTGATATCCTATTCAGCCCCCTCTAGGATATCCTTATAGGAATTTTAGAATCATTAAAAACGGGCCATGATCCTTCTCATGATCGATTATGGCAGAAGGGGTGAGGGCCTCGAGTCTCTTAGACTAAGCTGTATCATGGGTCATGATCAATCACAAAATCCATGATCGGTCACAGCGTGATTGATCAGGACTTGATTTTTTGCACTTTTCCTAAATTGTGCAAAGGGGTCTGTTAGGTTGTCCTTTCTTGGGTCTTTTAGAGGGTTCTACCACCACCCTATGGTCCACTTTTAGGTCTATAAATGATATGCAATGCATGCTTTTTACCCTAAGTGGAATAGAAAAATCCAAGGTTTCTTCCGGTCTTCTTCCAAGTCTTTTGTCCACCATGTCTTTTTATCTTGAACATGTGAGCTCATAGAACACTTATAAGACACTAAGACCACACTCTAGGTTTTTCCATGGGATTGACATTACATACGTTAACAATCCCCCTTTTTCAATTCCATGAAAAAAAACCCAAATACACTGATATACAATAAATACATGGATTTCCCAATACCCCAAATTACATGGACTTAATATACACAAGGACACAACTTTTATTGAATCTTCACATTTTGTACGTGAGTCATAAGCCCTGCAACCATAACCACAAAACAACAGCACCTTCCTCATACCAAATGAACTATAAAATATGGTAAAACATTAAAGAAGCAAGTATTGTGTGCATGATACATAGTGAGTGTTGTGTTTGAGAGATAGGTGTTTAGAATTTTAACAAAATTTCAAAAAGTACATGTTCAAGATACTGAATCTAACTAGGGATCTACCCTAGAGTATATATAAAAAAAATCCTACACAAGTCTCATCCATCTATATATGCCACTATTGGCATAGACATTAACATACAAAGATTCCCCCTAAGACAATTAACCAAAGTACTTCATGCCATCCTCGACATTTGTACTCATAAACAAAATCCTTTCTAAGACAGACAAAATATGCCACTCCAGGCATCTACATAGCTGAACCATCAAAACAATGTGTCATGCCAACAAGGCATATGCATAAACACAAAACATCCACTCTCACCCATGATACTCGAGGTCATCCTCATTTTCTTCATCTCCTTTGTCTTCTTCCTCTTCTCCATCTTCCTCATCTTCTCCATCATTGGAGTCAGACCTACCATCATCGTCATCACCTTCATCATCTCCTTCTTGAAGTTCTCCCTCGTCCTCACTACCTACATTACCTCCAATCTCCTCCTCATCTTTGGACCTGGGGTCTTTCTAAAATTGATAGCCTAGTAGGTTAAAATGATCCTTGGCTTAAGGAGCCTCATCCTATTCTGAGCAACTGGTGGATCCCGAATAGAGTTTCTTGTAGGGATGTTCTTCATTGTAAGTAGTTTCTAGGAGCTTCTGATTCTCTGTGATCTACTTTTAGTTCTTGAGAACATGGGAAACCTTACCCATAATCCCATGAAGTAAACTCATCATAGTGGACTTAGCGGTGGCAGAGGAGACCTTGTGAGGTGTAGGTCTAAAGATAAGACTGGTAGAGGATTCGCCAGCCTTGTCCATGAGGCCCATCCTCGAGAGGGTTCCAAACCCAACTGACACTCCGCGACCACCTTTCGATTTAACCTTAAAGGGGACCTTCTCGGTGGTAAGTAGCTTTGTGATGAGGATCAGAAAGGGCATGCTTCTAGTGGGATGCTTCACCTCCACGGCCTTAAGCATCACATGTTAAATGACGTAGATGAGATCAATCCTCTTGAGGGTGAGGATTCCGTCAATGAGATTGGTGGTATTATTGGTCAACTCACTATGGTGCATCATTGGAAGGAGATTGTATATAAAGACTCGATGAAGGAACTTCACCACTTGCTAGCAATTTTAATGCTTCAACAGCCTAGTTCAGTTCACAAACTTTCCACAAAGTTCTTGGACATGCTCTGCTTTTAGAGCCATTGAAAGTTTTCCAATGGGAAAATCCAAGGCTTGCTCAGTCACCCGAGGTACACCTAAAACCTTGGTGACCACATTGGGGTTGACAACAATGGGCACTTTATAGATAGGAGTATAGAAGGATCTCTCAGAGTAGTTCTCATGGAATACATTTGAGTAAAAGACTAGAACAACTTCCTCTTGGATTGGTCCCTTCAACTCAAAGAGAGGTTGTTAGGAAATGTATTGTCAATCCCATGGTCAAAATAAATGAGCTGTAATATACAATGTCAAAGTCCAAGAAAGAGTCCTAAGCTCATTAGAAAGAAGACAATGAAGGACTAAAGACCTATAAACCAAGACAATGACAAGTCAAAGGAAGTGAAGAAGAAGACTCGTTGCAAGGATGCCAAAGATGAAGCATACCAAAGACAAAGGAAAATACCCACACTATGCACAATGCACTAAAACATCAGGAGATGAACCCAAGATGGGAGTGTGAGGTAGTAAGAAGGGTCTTAAGGCATTGGTGTTGGTCCCAAAACATTGGGAGAGAAAGAACCAAACCAAAAAGAGCATAACAGAAAAAATCAGAAAAAATAAACTCTAATCAATCATAAGATCTGTGATTGATCACGGTTGATCGATCACAGATCTCGTGATCGATCACAAGTGAAATTTTAGGGCATTTTAAAAACTCCTGAGAGTTATGATTCTAGACCCTGATCAATCACACATTCATGATTAATCATGGCTGCGAATCTCAAAAAAATCACATCTATTTTTAGAGATTTCAATCTGAGAATTCCCAATACTTGTCTATTAGAAAATGTTCTAATCCTAAGGACTAAGGCTAGGCTTAACTCTATAAAAGGGTATTAATACCCTAGGTTCAAAAGAGAGACATCTATACAAAAGAAAAATTATTGTCTGAGAAGTGTGGCTAGTCTGAAAGCCGAAAAGCCTAGGTTTCTACTGAGTGATTGATCTTGTACTGCTAAAAATAAATGTGTGTGATCTCCCTCTAAGCTTTCTACATCAAATATCTAAAAGGGGAACTATATTGGTTATCCATTGAAAGGAAACCAGAGAATCACAAGGTATCAAAAGCAATGTCTATAACGTTTCAATCTGTGGAAAAAAAGGCACATCAGCTCATAAGTAGGAGCATCCAAAATTGGTACATCTTGTAATATCAACCTATATGAGGTAAAATTACATTTATCAGATTGTTTGTTGTTTAAGTCCCCTCTGTCGGAGACACCGGAAGGAGTATTGCACTCTTCGGAGACAGAGTGTAGGTAGTGTTTGCTTAGCAAGTAGAAAGGTTTTTGTATGAATTTTACTTAGATTATCTGTACTTCAATCTAAATAAAATTACGAGAAGCTCTGGATTGAGTTTTAGGAGTAGACGTAGGCCTTAGTGCCGAACCACTATAAATACTTATCTTATGGTTGTGAATGGTCTCTTTATTTTATGTTCATTGCAATCCTATGATCATCCTTATGTGCTTATTGAATTGAGTATTAATCAAACTAATCTCAAAAGGATAATTGATTCACTTAACCTTACATACATTAATTGGTAAACTAAATAACAAGATTGGTAAAGTAGATCAAAGAAAACTAAGTAAATTAGAAGAGTGCAACTAATCCTATTCACCCCCTCCTTTAGGATAGAATTTCACCTATTAGTCATGATTGATCACAAGAAGGATCATCCTCGTGAGCGATCATGAGCTGATCAAGCCTGAGCCTAGCACCCATGATATATTAGGAGATTGGTGATCAATTATGAGGCGTAACTGATCACGGATCTCATGATTGATCATTGGAGCAATTTTGTCAAACTCAAATTTATTCTCCTGATGCGTTATTTCAAAATTTGAACTCCATTTTTTAAAAATCTAAGGCAAAAAATGGTTGGCCATTTTTAGAGATTCCAATCTAAAGGCTATGGGTGCTCCTCACCCTTATAAAAGAGAATTTTTCCCATAAGGGCAAGCACTTCAAGCAAGCTAGAAAGTTTTAGAAAGTTTACCTAATCGAGAGTTTCCTCCCTTGAGAAAACCATCTTCCTCTCACTATTTTGAGCCAAACTAGCTAGCATCTATTCTAAAACTCACTTTCTCTTTCTCTCCTCTTGAACACTAAGCTTTTATAATTGAAGAGAACTTGTGGTGAGTTCTTCCTAAGAGGAAACCCATACTTGACTAAGCTCAAGGAGCACTAGAGCCAAAAGCTTAAAGGTTGTGTGCAGCTAAGGCATACTAGCTCTACTAGGAGCACCCCACATGTGCAAACAACAACATCAACCAACTTATGGTAATATTAGCTTTTATTTATATTCATTCTTACAATTGACTTGTTTTGTTTCTACTGGAGACACCAGAAGTAGTTCACACTTGCCGGAGATACCAAGTGTTGTTGAATAGCTTACCAAGGATAAGTAGTGTAAGTTTTGTATGTTTTTTACCTAGGTTGTATTAGGTAAATCTAAATGAAATATATCTAAGCTCGATAGTGAGCTTTAGAAGAGTAGACGTAAATCATCATGCAAAATCACTATAAATCTCTTATTGTAGATTGAGTGTGTGATTGTTTGTCTCTTTACCTTTATACACAATACTATTCTTGCACTCTACTTGTTTGTTAAAATACTTGAGTACTCACTTTGTTGCACACACACTTTGGGTAAGCCTAAGAAGATTAAAATCAATCCCAACACTTGTAAAAAGGGATAAGATAATTTTAACATCCTATTCACCCCCTCTAGGATAACCTAATATGTATTTTAATTGGTATCAGAGCATAGGTTACTCATATAGGGATTAACAACCCAAGTTAGATCTAGAAAAAATCCTAAAGAAACACTAGATTGCTAGAGAGGATCGTAGCATATCTATTAGCACACCTTCATTTTTCAATGGAAGTGGCTATAACTGTTGGAAATCTTGAATGGAGATTTTCCTAAATGCCTATGACCACAAGGTTTGGGATGCCATACTTAATGGTTATATCATACCCGACAAACTTAAAAGTGAATGGTCCGTTAGCGAAGTGGAGGCTGACAAATACAACCTTAAACCCATAAATAACATAGCTAGTAGCTTACCCCCTAATGAGTTTAGAAGGATAGTTCATCTTAAGATTTTCAAAGAAGCATGGTTGCTTCTCTCAGTCACCCATAAGGGGACAAGTGCAGTAAAAATGTCCAAGCTTTAGATGTAAACTACACAACTTGAAGTACTAAGGATGAAGGAAGATGAGGAAGTCTCCTAGTTCAATGTCAAGTTATCCAACTTGGTGAATGTCATGAGGAGTCTAGGATAAGACATTCCAGAGTCAAAAGTTATCCAAAAGGTACTAAGGTCACTCCCTAAAAGGTTTAGACTTAAAGTGACCGCAATAGAAGAGAGCAAGGATTTAGAGGCTCTTAAGCTAGAAGAATTGATTGGGTCTTTACAAACATTTGAAGTCGCAATCAACGTCACTACTAAGAAGAAGGGCATAACCCTTAAGGTAGAAGAACCATCCGGATCCACTAAAGATTTGGATGATAACTTAGCCTTGGTGGCTAAAAAGTTTAAGAAATTATTTCGAAGGAATACAATGGATTACTCCAAGAACAAACAAATGAGAATGTCATCTTCCAACTATAGGAAGAAGAATGACTTCTCTAAACAACCTCTCATTTGCTATGAGTGCAAAGGGAGAAGGCACATTACCAAGGATTACAATAATAAAAAAATAAATACAAGCCAAAGGGAAAAGTCATGGCTGCAACATGGGACGATGAATCTAAGGCTTCGGAATATGAGTCTTAAAGTAGTGAGGAAGACCCCTCACAAGAGATCAAAGCCTTCATGGCTTTTAACACTCTTATGAGTTCACTTTTAGATATAAGTAATGTAAATGTAATATGTTGTAAATTCCATGAACTGTAAAATACATGCAATACATAAACTAGGATGTGAGTTGAGTCATGTTAAAGTCTAGGAGGTCCTTGGGTCCAAACATCATGAAGATCATGATCAAGCATTAAGGAAGCCTCAAGAGATTAATCTGAGAGTCGATAAGTCATCCCAAAAGATTCACGTCTATCTCCGAGTGAGCACAAGGTAAAAACAGGTAATGAGAAGTAGTCAAGGTGAATCAAGGGTCCATATAGGGGTTCCCAAGATCCATGGACCTTCCCAGACCATAGAGGGGTGATCTAAAGTCCTTTGTAACATTCCCAAGCTCTTATAAGGAATTACAGAGAATTTAGATTGATCTAGGATCAAACCACTACAATCCAAATGGTTTGGATTGATCCAAACTTATTTGGATCTAGGATAGATCCAAGATCGATCCAACAACTCTTAGGTTGTAAGATTTAAGTGTTTTTTACACTTGGATCGATCCAGGATCAATCCAAAGTTGCAAAAACACTGTATCATGGTCTAAACCTTAAAAATCTGTTGCTAATCAATGGGTAATATCACTTGACCATTTGGGGATGTTCTAATCTAATGGACAAGCATCATTCTTATCCAATATAAAAGAGGATGAACCCCTATGAGCTATCTAATGGTTCTTACTAAATTCTCATACACTTAAAAGCTCATTTTGTCTATTAAGGTAAATCTTGAGAGGTTTGGTTCTTCCAATCTTTGGAGAACCTCTTGTTATGATTAGATAGGAAAATCTATACCCAAGACCATTCCATTGCTACCTCTCTAATCTTGCAAAGGCATATCTTTTAAAGGTAGGCTACAAGGGTTGTCCAAAAGAAAACCCAAGAAGAGATAGTGTGGGATTGTGTGTCACACCTTACTCAAGGAGGAACAACCTACCGGAGTTTACTCTACTAGCTTGAATAGCCACCAAGAAGCATTGGGGAACGATAGTCACATTTTGCTCGAGGAGGAGCAACCCCAACTTCTGTGCAAAGGCAACATCAACCTACAAAGAGGTAAATCTTTGCCTTAACTTTTATTAAAGTTATTGAGACCTCTCCCACTGAAGACACTGGGAGAATTGGCACTACCGTCGGAGACACTAGGAGAATTGGTACTACCACCGGAGACACCATTAGTGTGCACACAAATCTCTTCTACCGGAAACACCAGAAGAGTAAAGCATAAACCACACCCATCGAAGACACCGAGTGTAGCTTGCTTGAAAGTAGATTAGACTTTTTATTAATTTTGGCATTGGTTGTAACATTGTCAATCTTAATAAAATTGTTTATCTCGAGTGTGACCTTTTGAGAGTTGATGTAAGTTGTTGTGCTGAACCACTATACATCTTGCCTATATTGTGATTGATTGTGTGTTGTCTTTAATTTTTCATTCATATTGTCTATCATTACACAATTTGACACAATCTCACATGCAATACATTTGAACACAATTATATACGTGTGTGCATCTCAATTGCAATCAATCATTGAGAACATATTAATTAATTAAAATTTGCAATTAAACTTGGGGTAATTGAAAAGAATTCTAAAAATATCCTATTCACCCCCCCTGTAGGATAAATATTAGAATTTCAGTTGGTATCAGAGCAAGGCTTCTCATAAACGGTCCAACCACCGGAGTGGAAAGATCAAAATTCGTAGAGGAAGAACTATTAACAAAAACATAGAAGCATCCTAAAAACAATAAAATGTCTAAAAAGGAAGGTTGGTCAATTTCTACTCCTCCCTACTTCAATGGGACGGACTACATTTATTGGAAAGTACGTATGACTATCTTCCTAAAATCTCTGAGCCATCAAGTGTGGGGCTTAATTGTGGAAGGCTACACCAATCATTCCACACACCCAAGTAAGTGGGTAGAGTCTGAAATAGAGACTTATGAAGCAAACCACAAAGCACTAAGTGCTCTGCATCATGCCTAAGCCCTGATGATCTATGTAGAATAGGTGCATTGAAAACCGCTAAAGAAGTATGGGAGTTTCTTGAGAACACCTATGGGAGTGTCCCAAGCTCATCAATAGATAAAATAGAATCTAGGAAGGAAAATACTTCACTAGAATCCAAAGTCCTTATGGTGTTCAGTGATTCTAAGGATTTACACAATGAAAGTGAATCTGAAAATGATAATGATGAAGGTGAGGATGAAGAAAACATCTAATAAGCCTTCTACCAACTCTACATAGAAAGTATAGAGTTAGCTAAAATCGCCAAGGCAAACAAGAAAAAGACCATGAGTCTAGCTCAAGAAAATGAAGAACTAAAGAAAAGAATAAGAGAGTTATAATTGGGATCTTCAACCATCAATTTAAGAGAAGAGAACCAAAGGTTAAAAGAAAATATAAACCTCCTAGAAAAGAGATTAAGGGATGCAAAAACATTCCTCGGACTAGAAAAAATTAATAGGAAAACTAAAAAGAGGAAACTTGTTTAGGACAATAAAATCTTGTCCAACAAGAATCTAGAACTTAAGCAAAAAATCACATCTCTAGTAGAGAACAAACAGAGTCTAGATCTCACTTACTCCAAGCTCAATGAACGAAACAATGAGCTATTCAATCAAGTCAAAGAACTTGAAGAATATAACAAAAAGTGTCTTAGTTCCCTTACTCAAAGTAGTGAAAAAGTAGAGAAAATGCTGACAAATGGCAAAGAAGGTATTAATAGAAAAGGTTTGGGTTCTAAATCCGGTAATACCTAACCATCTACCTTCAAAAAGAGAAGCAAGAATGTCATTACAAAAGGTAAAAGTAAGACCAATGTCTTTTCTCAAACCATGATGTATGGTGGAAGACATTCTTCTTCCAAGAACAAAACTCTTACTCAACGAGAAAGAGAAAAGAGAGTACCCAGCCTACTAATGGGCTATGACTCATCCTCTAGAAGTAATGTCTTAACTTCTAGAAGAACTCCTATCAAATGCCATTATTATGGTTTAAATGGTCATATAAGGATTGAATGCATCAAAAGGCAAAGGGACATGCAAGCCCAAAGTTCCCAAGAGTCTAGAAGAATAAATCAAACTTACAAGACTTATGATGCAAAGAATCTAAAAAAGAAAAATCAATTTTTAGAACCCGAACATCTTTTTCAAAAGAAAAAGAAAATGATTCACCCAAGAGAGATAAAGACCCAAGAAAGATGGATCAAGAAATTTGGGTAAAGAAAGACGAACTCACATCCTATTTAGGAGTGAGAGCATGTCAAGATGATATCTTGACAATGAAGATGATCCGATAGAGGTCATAGGAAAGAGAGCTTTAGGTAATTTGGTTTGGATCTAAGCCTTACAAGTAGGATTAAAAGAATCCGAAAGGAATGATCTTAAATGATCCTTAAAAGGCTATTTAGATGATCTTGGTCCCATGAACAAAGATAAATTAGCAATCAAGGAATATGTCTAAGTGACTAACGTCAATCTTGATTGAACACCTTGATAAGGAAGCAAAAAGGTATTGATCATCTATTAAGATCAATTGATTGAAGGAAAATAAAAATGTCAATTGTCCCTGGAGCCATACTATATAAATCTTAATTCACATTCGTAGCTTTCATTGCTTGGATAAATGTAACTTAAACTCTTACAAGCATATGAAGAATTAGCCTAAGATGCATGCATGTGTTATCCTTATGTAGTCATCATATATATCATGATGGATTTTCTCTTAATTGGAACATTTACATATATATGTGTCCAAGTCACCTCAGCACACTGTGAGCATGTATGCTCCTTAATCGCACATCTATTGATTGTTCTTAATGATCCTATGCCTTCTTATGCACATCATTGGATAACTAGTGACATATTGATTATGTTTGACATATTCTTATATGTCACTTATGTTTATATGACCTATTATGTGTATTCTTATGCTTCAATGCATAAGATTTGTTCTAAGATGTTCATCTATGCAATGACCATTGATCTTGCTCCATGATACATGACTAGCATGCCTATTATGGTTAATTCCTATATCGGACCTATATGTTTATCAAGATCACTTGGTTCACCTATATTTTTTTCTATTGTCAATTCATAAAAACAAATTGAGGGAGAAAGGAATATGAGGAAAAAAAATCTCATAAGAGATATGGAATTGAAGGGAGTCCTAAGAGTACCTCAAGTAAATCAAAAGGCTTGAAGAAAACAAGAGGAAGTCATTAACCATGAGGTCAATGATAGCAAGAAAATGACAAATTAGAGAAGATGATCTCCATGGGAAAGAACCATGGTGACTTGAAAGGACGTGGATATAATTATAATGTCAAGCATTTCCTTTTTTCATAAAAAGACTAAGACTGTCCTTATATAAGCCAAGGGATAAGCTATTACACAAGCCTCCCAAAAGGGTAAGGAGAAAGCAACTACTCAATGACCATCATAAAGGTCCTATAGAGGTAAGAAGAAGGAAGGCACATTTAAGGAAAATGTTCTTTTGAAACAAAATGAGGAGTTTGGAAAAACAAAAATCTCAACCACATTTGTAAGAAAAATATACTATGTACCGTATGCTAAACCATGATGATCCAAATACTGTACCATCGTCAAATACCAGTGAAACAACCAAAGATCCCGATAAATCCAAATCCAAGTCTAAACCGAATAAACCAAATGGTTCCGATAAAACCAAAACCATGTGTTGGGACACTAGGACCGTCTTCACCTATTGATGTGACCCAGTGATTGGGGAACCTGAGATCCTTGGGCAAGTATATAACCCATTCGCCAATTATGTGACCT
>JAOXJP010178530.1:0-12511 GCA_025762735.1 Platanus orientalis
GACTGGTCTCATTCGCCAGAAAAAGCCTGGGAACAGGTTCTGGCATAATCAGGGCTCCCTGGGGTGGGTCCCAAATCTCAACGCCTAAATTTATCCCTAACGTCTATTTTCTCAACACCTGTTTTTTAATTCACAAAAAACAAGCATTAGTTGTTCGGAGAAAATCCAACAACTGTTTTTCTTGATTTTGGAGCCTCTAGGGTTTTTGAAAAATCCTAAAATTAAGTATGTTTATGATAGGAATATAGAGGAATAACATATAAAAAATTGAATTCAAAATCATGCTTAAATCATCAAAAACAAAAGTCATAAATATTCCTAGAAATTGGGTCTCAAAGGACCCAATTTTTTGGGTTTGTTTGGAGGGCCATTTGGGGGCCTTCCACAGCATAAAAATTACCAAATTAAATATGGAACTACCTCTATATGTCTACAATAACATAGTCAAAATTTGGCCCAAGATGCCTTACACAAAAATCAAACAAATTTGGTAATAAAATTGCTCGAAAATAAGAGCAAGATAGAGGTTGTTGAGCCTCTATCTTGTACCCGATTTTGGGCAAAGCTGTAGCATAAATTCGGCAGCATAACAACTGCTAAATGGACATAGGAGGAGGGGGAAACACAAAATTGACAAGGTTAGGCTTACCTAGCCAACGGGTGGAGGTGAGACCAAGCTTTTCCCTCTTTTTCTCTTTTGATTTTAGGGTTTATAGTTGTCAACCATATTCACCATGAAATTTGGGCTATTTATAGCCCAAATTTGGTGGAATGGATGGTGAGATTAGAGATACAGATGGAGGGAATCAAGGGTTGGGATGATCCCTAGCTTAGATGTAGTGTAGAGATAGGATTTAATCTAAAACCTAATAGGTGGAAGGTTAGGATTAAACCCATGTGGGAATGAGGTGGAGGGTGAGGATGAGTTTGGCTGCAATTAGGTGGAGGGTTGGGATTGACTTGTATTTGTTTGACATGGATTGGTGAGGTGGAAGGGAGCATGGGAGATGCCTTTTAAGGTAACCCCATTTGTCACCTTTTTCAAGGGGGTGAGGTTTGGATGCTAGATGGGGGGTTGATTGGTTCTCTAGGGATTTGAAATCCATCTAAGGGATCCTTGGGTGGAGGGTGAGGGAGAAAATTCAAATATTCTCATCCAAGGATTATGCATGATGAGCTAAAGATGAGAATGCATTAAATGCAAAATATCTCACTTAAGTTAATCTTAAATAATATCTAGATTTTTTACTTTTCTGAACCCTATCTTTGCCATCACTCCATGTGAGCTCTTGTGCTCGGATGTCGGCCTAATCAGTGTCATTTTCATATTTTCTAGATGCTCTGGTCGTACTGGTTCAGCTAGAACCAAATTACGAAAAGGGTAAGGGGGTCAAATCAAGGTTTTTTAGACAAAAAGTTATCAAGTGTAATGTTGAAGGGTAAAATGGTCAAATTGATCTTAGGGGGACCTAGGGGTAGATGCTCCCAGGTTCAGGTGGTTCACAGCTTCTAACTATGTAGGATTATGGTACCCGAGTAGGAAATTAGGTCAAAAATATTTTTTGAGCAATTTGGTAAATTTATAAGGGATGCTATTGGTTCCTTTATAGGATGCTGCCTTAGGTCATATCTGGGGGATTTGAAGTTTAAGGAGTCTTGAAACCACAGAGGCTAACAAATTGACAGTTGGATTCCCGAGCAATCGTCGGGGGTCTTCTAGAGCAGAGTCGCTTGACCGAATCAAGTTTCTATAGTTACCTGAAGTTGAGCCGGATTGAATGGCTAATCATTACTTGAATCAGGGGTTTGTGAAATGCTTTATTAAGGATCAGGGAGATTCTGAGAAAATGGCCCTGACCTCGTTGTATTTTGAGTTAGGTAGGACCTCTGAGAGCATTTTGTGTGCCAAATACAGACAAAATGTGCTTTTTTTAGGCTCGAGCATAAATGATTGTTTGGGCCATGGATTTTTTGCAAATTAGCATAGATTTGATAGTCTCATGGCCCTGAATTCACTGTGGTATGGCCATTGACTATCTGAATTTCTGGTTTTAGATGCACTCTCGGGAGTCGTTCGAGCACCTGATTTTTAGACCTAATTTTGCATGCTTATTGAAGTATTTAAGGGAATCTTGGCAGATGGATTTTATGAAAGCCTTGGCTCCTTAGCCAAATTTTTAAAGGCCTCACGATTCTAAAGAAATAGACACCGATTGATCGTGATTTGGATGCCTGGAGAGCAATCTTGCTCTAAAAGATTGAAAAGTGGAAAAAGAGTTTTTCGACCTTTTACTGAAGATTTAGGTTTCTATAGAGGTTTGAGAGTTCAAACTTCTTATCTCAAACTTGGAGATTTGAAGCTAAGACCGAGGTCGAGGTATGGCCACTAATTTTTCTGGATTTAAAAATCAGATGAATCTCTAAAATTTTTTGCAATGGTTATTTCTTGGTCAGGATTTTCATAGATTGGGAGATTGACAGGAGCCAGCATCGAGTTGTGTCTGACTTGTGATGAATCCTTTGGAGAATAGAGACTTAGGGATGCACAGGATCTGAAATTACATCATTTGGACCATAGGAGAAGCTCCAGGGGTCTTTTGAGGGTCCAGAGGTCATTCTCTAAGTATAAAGGGTAAAATGGTAATTTTTCACCCACAGGTCAAAAAGGGTGAAAATATGAATTCTTTTCCTGTAATGCTTCCTGACTGGAAGACTTATATAGGTAAAGAAATTCAGTGATCTAGATGACAAATAGTGAGTATTGAGCTTTTAAAGGCAAAAGGGTAAAATGGTAATTTTTTCAACTATGATGCTTTATTGCAAAAAGGCTTACAGGAGGTGGAAAACTTACCGAGGACATGAATGGAGTTAAAAAATGTGGACCCTCAAAGTTCTATTAATGCTTTTGAAAGATATTAGGGTTTGTCCTAAAATAGTGCTTTTTGAGCTGTAATAAGGTTCTTTGATTGATTCATTTGTGACTGGAACATTGGAAAAGACCTCTTCGGGGGTGCCTAACCTTGTAAAGTCTAAGCTAGCTCTTCCTAAGCTGAGGGTGCTTAAGGTTGTAACATTTAATAACTGTTATGCTGACCTTATACCATCACATGATCCGAGTCAAAATTTGGGTGCTAACACACGATCTAAAAACACGTAAAATGGTGATGGGAGGATCAATAAAGAAAGGAAAAGCTTATGAACAAGAAGAACTCAAAGTTTGGATGAAAATTGGAGTCCAAGTTTTTTGATGAATCTTCTAATAGGCTTTGTAAATGCCTAAGGAAGAAGAAGACTAAGGCCTTTATACCTATGGGGGTATTGTAGTCCATTCATATAGAATTTGAAAAGTTTTATGTATTCGTGAGGGTAAAAAAGACTTTTTACTCACCAATAGTGAATGAGAAATTACTTAAAGATACTGAAGAGATGCTCGCCGTTAGTTTTCTCGAAAAATGCACTGTTCTTTCACATTCATAGCTCATTTTTCAAGGGGGAAACTGTTGAAATCCAAAATCATAAATGGACAGATCTAAGTCATTTTCCATGAATGATCATCCATAAATAAAGCTTAAAACAGCCAATTCGCCAAAATTAACAGTCTCTGTGAATGGGCACTAAAATTCCCCATTCGCGACTATCAAAGCTCGCAAATGGGTTGACCTTATTTATTCACCTCGAAACTAAAAATTTGAGATGGATTCAAACTCCTTCAATGGTGGTTGTTTTACATGGCCATGACACTCATGGACTCCTTAAGCATCCAGGAGACTAAAGGAGGTACAATCTTGCATAGAAGAGACACCAATATGTACAAGAAAGAAAAGAGATACATTCCCACTTCAACATGGATTCCAAGAGCAAGGAAGAGTTTGTCTTCAACAAGGACTCCATTACAACTCATTTCACATCTATATATACCTTAAAGGAGGACGAAATCAATACTTTTCAAATCTTTGATTCTTCATAGCTCATAACATACTTGCAAACTTGTGCTCTCCAAATTTGGATAAGTTTTGCATCTTCTCCATCCTCTTCAAGTTTTGCACACCAGCAAGTTTCTCTCTTTCAAAGAAGGTAGCAAGTTCATACACCTCTACTCATCCTTTTCAAGAAAGATAATATAGGAGCTTGATGTTAAAGAAGGCCATGGCTAGGTAAGATTTAGGATTTACTTTTGTATTTGAAACAAAGTTTGTATTTTGCATTGATATCAATAAAGGAGCAAAGTGTTCATCTTCTTCTTCCTTCTCTTCCCTTTGTTTATGCAACTTTCATATTTTACAAGTTAAATAATTAGGGATAATCAGAGGTTTGCTATGTTAGAAAATAGTAATTAACAAGTCCTTACCAAGGGTTTAGAGTATTAGTCCCCATCATATAAATTAATAAACTAGCCCTCTAAAGGCTAGGTAATTTGTTCACTTTGAATTTCAAGCAAAATACACAAGAAATTTGGTGTTAGAGTATGGGATCCACATGAATGTAAAATCGTTTTATGAAAATTATCATAAAGGTTGAAAACTGAGTACCTCAAATTATTTAAAACTTGTGTAGGAGTTTAAGTAAAATCCCTCATGAAAATACTAGAGTAAACCATGTTAAAGACAACATGTTCATGTTACCCAAAAGCTACCACTTGATGCAAAGTCTAATGTAGTAATGCGAGGATCAATAAAATTAACACAATTGATCATGGTTTAACATGAATCGAAGGAAATCTACTAAAGAAGACAATAAACTCATGTAAAGAATCCAAGGCATCCAAAAGGCATGTATATGGTATGGGAAAATAGTAAAAAGAATTTTATCAAACATGTAAAGAGCAATAAATAAGGAACCAATGAGGAAAAAAGAGAGGAAACCCCATCTTCACAACAAGAATGCTCTCAACCCTTTCAGCTCATACAAAATCATACTCCCAACTTCATCACATAGAATAGAAACCATTCCAATCATCCTACATAACTCCATCCATGAAAACATAGTTTTAAAATTAAAGAAATCAAGGAACCTATTGTAATATTTTATTATACTCACAAGCACACGAACCATACTAAATTATAGTTTGGCAAGCACAAGGTCGAACTCACAGAGACTTGTTAAAAGTAAGAAAATTAATCAGATCTAAACTAACCAAATCCTAATCTAGTTCGATAAGAAGATGATTTTTCTAAAATCAAATAAGACTAACCAAGTAATAAATCTAAACAGGAAGTAATAAAAAATAATGAACTATCAAAGGAAAAGAACTAAGGTTTTGAAATCCACCTCATTAATTAATAGCAACCTATATTTATGATCACTGATTTTTTCAAAGCTTCTACATGATAATTTAGAAATCAATCCTATTATCATAGAATATGTCATCATTGAAATCATTTTTTAATTAAAAAAATCTAAAGCATGCTCTTCTTCACTCAAAAAATTTAAAACTAAATCATCTATTGTATCTATTAAAAAATAAACTATAAGAGATATCCAATTTAATAGTTAGAAGTAAAAAACCAAGCATTTAATTGATGACAATCCCAAATCATGAGAACAAAACGATTGAACTTATATCCAGAATTCCATCTTTATCAATTGATGTAAAGCAAGAAAAATTTAACAATTTAAACATGATTATACAATCAAATCTCATGAATGCATGTTGATACTCATTAATGAGGTTTCATCCTCTGTCTTCCGTTAGACAAAACCTCCTCCTTCAATACACCCTACCCTCTTCCTAGGGAAACCTTCACGTAAAAAAGAAAGGAAAACTCTGGTGAGACATGTCCCAAGTTTTTAGTCTCCTATTACAAGCCCATTTTGGCATAGTAAACGTCAAAATTTGAAAACTCATATTCCATACAAAGTTATAGGCCTTTGAATTAGCTTTCCATTGCCACTGGTTTCTCCTTAATCGGATACTTTAGCTGAAAGTTATGGTGAAAATACTAAGAACTATGCAGAATGTTTCTGAATCCCAGATTGAATCAAATCCAAAATTTTCTCCAATTAATAAAAATATGATTGGCTCCTTTCCTTTATTGATTAAGATTCTCCACATCCTATAGATCTTCTAATTTGGGTTGGGTTGAGCCCTCTTGAGTTAGAGTCCATTTTTTAGCCTTGGATAAAGCCCATTAGTATGTTAAGCCTCCATTACCTATAAAATATAAATAAATTATAATTAGTCATGAAATAACATAAAACTAAGATTAATAATGCACATATGAGAGTACTTTAATCAATATATTTCATACACATCAGAGCCAACAAAGAACTTACTATCTGATATGTTCCCATCAAAAATACAAGATCCATCAACAAGTTCAAAAGGATATAGTGATGGATCTACCAAAACATAGTTCATAAACATTAAATCCAGGATCCTAGGAATGGAAAGAGCATAAAATGCATATTCACTCACAATCTATTAATCCTTGCTTCCAAGTGAGAGTTTCTCTTCCACAACACATTTTCCCTTATAGTTCCTTCCTTTATCTACAAGTAGACAACACATTTCATGGTTAGAACTCATAAACTATAGTAGAAAATAGTAAATAAATCTTGATCTAAGCTAGATCTAGGTTTTGGGCATCTTACTAAGCCTTAGAGAAGGTAATCTTCTCTCTTGCCCCAAGTTTTTCCCAAGGTTCTTCTCTTCCTTCTAAAACCCCTTTTCTTATGTCATACAAACCCTAATTAGGCAAGTAAAAGGTTTTAGAGTCATCCCATAAGGATCTCTAATCTAAAAAGGCAACCCAAGTGCAAACCCAGCTCATTTTGGGCTTCAACACACCCTCCCCAATTTATCGAGCCTTGTGCACGAATCCCCCTATTTTCTTAGCTTTCTACTCTCTATGCTAAAATGGACATATCTCCCTCTACACGTATATATTTTGATCATTGTTGGTTTTGTTGGAAACTAGACTTCAAGACCTCTCTAATGACATAAAGTTTGATCACTAATTCATCCTACATGTTTATTGTTGTATCTCTAAAGTAACTTTAAATCAACTAGCCTGTTAGCACATATGAAAGTCTGAGTTATATCCTAGAGGGCGGGTGAATAGGATTTATAACAATTCTTTTTAATTACCCCCCACTTAAGGTTCCAATTTTGATATTATCATATATTTTGGAATTTAGTGTATGTCAAAATATAATTCAATTACTACAAGTGCAAGTCAATGGCAATTCTTAATTTTAATCTTTTAATTAATTTAAATTCCTACTTAATGGAAAATAAGAAAGATCATATGGAAAATGTTATTCATGCCATGTAAAGATAGAGAAGAGAGATAATTCACTCCACAAGCATACACACAACACAATGTTATAGAGGTTCGGCACTTGAGCCTACATTCACTTTCAAAGCTCACAATAGAGCTACTAAAATTTTACTATGATTGAATTGCATTACAATCAAGGTTAAAATTTGAAAGCCTATCTACTTGTAAAAGCAAAATCTACTCTCGGTGTCTCCAGCGGGAGTGGTCTCTACCTGGTGTCTCCGGTGGGTATTGGTCTACACTACCGGTGTCTCTGGTGGTAGTGCTATAGTCTACACCCAGTGTCTCTAGCGGGTGTTAAAGTCTTAAAGTAAGTAAAGGTCAATACAAGTTACCTCACAAGGCTAGTGTATTGCTTGTTGCACATGAGGGTGGTTGCTCCTTTGTTGAGCTTGTGTGCCAATAGATTCCACCAAGCTTCAAAGAGTGCCTCTTTGCTTCTTGGTGCTTCTTACAAGGATTTACTTGAGAGTAAACCCTTCACTTTGCTTCCCTCTTCTTATTCTTCCTATATATAGTGCTAGGGAAGAACTTAAAGGCTACTTGATCTTCAATCAATGCTCATGGGAGTAAGCCTTTTGTAGTTGGGGGGGTGTAAATGCATTTGTTTTCTTCAATCCTCTCTTCTTTTTTTCTGTTTTTGTTTTTTATGTGTTAGAGAGCTCATTAGAGCTTCTTTCCTACTTATAGGGGACGAGCACAGTCGTGCACCCTTGATATGGCATCTACCTCTACGGACAAAAAATCGCAAATATAGATTTGTATAATTTTTAAAATTTTGCAATGGCGGATTGATCCGGCATCCTCGGATTGATCCGGTGTCTCAGTCTGAGACACCTGAGCTTTACTGGATCGATCAAATAAGTAGCGGATTGATCTGCTAAGTGCTGATTGATTCGACCCCACCCGGATCGATCCAATTCCCTTATTTTTCTGCCATTAAGCCTTAAACCTACTCTTACACACTAGGGGACTTATGTAGGTGGCATGTGTTGGTCCATAAGGTTATATAAAGGGTTTTTGTTCTTTTTAGCATATTTCTATCACATTATATACCTTTACAAACCTTTCTTGAGCTTGATGAACCTCGAGTCTTCAAGTCTTCGAACCTTGACAATCTTGGGAACGAATCATCCTTGGCTTTAAGTGATTGAAGCTCATCTTCTTTCTTGGAAACCAACCACTTGATGATTACAGACATGACTAAGATATGCAATATGCTCATGCCATGCCTAATTTATTACTCCATATATTTTACAAATTATGAAATTGACAATATACATCAACAATCTCCCCCTTTGGCAATTCCATGACAAAACATATTAAAATACATGGATGGAGTACAATAAGTATATGCAATGAATTTACAGACTCCATGAAAATGTAAGAGTGATACATTAAACTAAATGATGTGTCTTGAAGTCTTGAACTCTTGATTTTTAGACTCTTGAACTCCCCATTCATGTGAGCTTGGGCTTTTAGTTTAAGTTCTTTGCTAAGATGCTTAGTCTCACAACCTGAAATCACATTTGACAAATAATACCTCTCTCAAGCCAATATAATATAGTCAAATGGAAATAAACATGATCAAGCAGGCACATTAAATGCAATATGAATAATATGTATATTTCGGTTCATTGCATTAGAGAAATTTTAAGATTTTAAATTTACAAATTAGCTTTTCTAACTCTCTAACTAGCTCTCCCTTAAATGCATACTCGATGCATTACTCTACTCCCCCTATATTAATGCTCATATAGCGTTCTTTCTCCCTTTATCTATTTCTATATCCATAAGCTTTCTTGTATTTTTCTCCCCTTTTTGTCATGAAATTGGCGCATGGATTATCAGTTAAGCAAGGAAAACAATTGAAAGATAGAGATATACTGAGCAATAAGCTAAAAAGATGTTTTCCATTCATATATTCAAAAGTCCAAAACCTTTGGAGATTACAAAATGTGAGAGATATACAAAAAGTAATAGATGTACAAACTAAAGCACTCATCCTCACTATCACTCGTCTCCATCCTCATCCGCATCCTCGTCACTCTATGTCCGTAGGTCGAGTGGGACACTAGAGTAGTGGGGGAGATGGGGAGCCACTGTGCGCTCTAGCCTCTCTACCCAAAGCTCAATGCTATTGAGCTTATCCGCCATCTTCTCTAGATGGCCAATAATACACCCCGATAACTCTTCAAGACCATCCAAGGTTTCTCATACATATGTGGGCATTGGGGGCTCACCCTGGGGAGCAAATAGAGCTGGAGGAGGAGTAGCTAACTCTGCTACTGCTAGTGGAGGCATAGCTACAAGTGAGACCTCCGTGTGCCTGGGAGGTGGTGGTACTGTAGCCCTAGAGGATCCTACTTCTACTAAAGCAAGCTTCCTCTTCTTCGAGTGTGTGCCCTCTCGAAGCATTCGTCGGATAGTCAACTGACCTAATGACGTGGTAGAGAATGGCCACAATATCTACCTCCTTTTTGGTAAGAAGGGAATATATGACCTGCACCATCAAGTTTAGCATGTCGGTATTGTGCGTTAAAGGAAAGAGGTTGTGCATAAAGATCAAATTCAATAACCTTACCTCTAGCAGGCACTCAGCGGCTTGCAACTTCCTAAACCAAGTCATGCTCTCATGAACAAAAGCCTCTAAAATGGCAGCCTTGTTGAGATCCCCAGGAGGGAATGAGACTGCTTTACCAGTGGGTCTGGTAATCCTTAGCAGAGTGGATAAAGTACTAGGGTCTAAATCCATCTAAACACTATAGACCTTGGTGTGGAAGACAAGCGTGTTGAGGTCAGAGTCATGGATGTTGGACCAAAACACCCATACAACTTCTTCTTAAACCTCTCCCTTGATAGTCATCAAGGATTCCTATCCATCGGGAACAAGCTCGTAGCCCACAAGAGTGTTAAAGAGGGACTTCTTGTGGATAGACCTCTCTATAGCTATCAACCTTCTTGAGAAGTAATGCTTGTAGTTTGAGAGGTGGGACGCATCAAGAAATGGTCCATAGTTGACCGGAGGTGGGCAAGTAGGCTTTTGAACCGACAACTTAGATGAAGATGTCTTTCCTTTCCCTTTAGGATCATCATTTTTAGGTGGAGCCATTGAAGATGATTTGGTAATAGGGTAGAAGAAGAAAATTGAAGAGAAAAATAATGAAAGAAGTGAACAAGAGGAAAATAAAGAAAATGAAGACTTTACCCTTTTTAAGCTAATTGATGGTTCATTTCCCATTGGAAACACAAAGTCGAATCTATCTGGCTATGCCGGATGGATCTGGGTAGATTGATCTGGTGGGATCTAGATCAATCCGGATGTGTTGAAACTGCCCAAATTTGGCTTAATTTTGTATTTTTTGCCTCTTGTCCATTATCCTTTAATGCTCAAATCTCACACATCCCAATTGCACTTCTCAAGTGCATGAATCATTTTGAATCAAGAGGTTTTATGAATATGTCAGCCAATTGATTCTCAGTTTCAACAAACTCAAGGGCAATCACTCCTTCTACAAGCTCTTGAATGAAGTGATGTCTAATATCTATATGTTTAGTACGAGAGTGTTGAACAGGGTTCTTTGAGATTTGAATAGCACTCTTGTTATCTACAAGAAATTCCATCACTGATTGCTCAAGACCATAGTCTTTCATCATTTGCTTCATCCAAAGACGTTGAGTGAATCCACTTCCTATTGCAATATATTCAGCCTCAGTAGTATACAAGGATATCAAGTTTTGTTTTTTGCTGTGCCAAGATACTAGGAAATTCCCGACATAAAAGCACCCACCACTTGTGCTTTTCCTATCTACATTTTTGGCCAAGTCTGCATCTGAGTAACCAGCTATTACACTATTGGTATCAAACAGATACTATAGTCCATAATTTAGAGTCCTTTCAATATATCTAATAATTCATTTTATGGCTTTGAGATATGACTTTTTTGGACCAGCTTGGTATCTAGCACAAATACCAACATTGAAGGAGATGTTTGGTCTACATGTAGTGAGATAGAGTAGACTACCTATCATGCTCCTATACAATTTAGTGTCAACATCTTTACCCCCCGCATCCTTGCTTACTTTCTCACTTGTGCTAATCAGAGTGTGAAGAGGTTTGGATGTGGTCATCTCAAACTTAGACACTAAGTCCTTGGAAAATTTGGATTGGTTAACAAATATACCATCCTTGGTTTGCCTAATTTGAAGTCCTAGAAAGAACTTCAATTCTCCTTCCATACTCATTTCAAACTCATTCTTCATGGTGTGGGCAAACTCATGTGCCATACCTTCTCGTGTTGCACCAAATATTATGTCATCAACATAAATTTGTGTAATGAGTATGAAGTCATCTTTCTTCTTTAAAAAGAGTGTTTTGTCAACACTCCCCCTTGAGAGTTGATTGTCTAGAATGAATTTTGTTAGTCTTTCATACCAAACTCTTGGGACTTGTTTGAGACCATAAAGTGCTTTTTGAATTGATTAAGCTCTTCTTGCATGGTCATGATCCAATCAGGATCATTAAGAGTTTCCTTGACTTTTTTAGGCTCAATTTTGGATGTAAAACAAATATAACTAATATTTTCTATTTGTTTTCTTATTTTAACACCCTCTTTAGGATCTCTAATGATGTCCTTTGATGAGTGACCTTTAACTAATCCCTTTTCCTCAAGATGGTTCACTTCATCACCATTTAATTCCTTAGACTCTCCTTCAAAGTCATGAGATGGAACATCTCCTAAGAACTTGGATTCTTCTTGGGAATCCGGTGATCAATACTCTATAGGCCTTGCTTCTAGGAGAATATTCAAGGAAGATTCTTTTATCACTTTTGGAATCAAACTTGTCCAAGTTCTCTCTATCTCTCAAGATATAACAAGTGCTTCCAAATACCTTGAGATACTTCAAATTTGGCTTTTTGCCATTCCATATTTCATTTAATGTTCTTGAAGTACCCGGCCTTAAGTACACCCTATTGCTTATATAGCAAGTAGTGTTTACAGCCTTGGCCCAAAATCTTTTGAAAAGAACTTTACTAGAAAGCATGACGGTGGCCATGTCTTATAAAGTCCTACTCTTCCTTTCTGCTACACCATTTTGTTAGGGTGTTTTGGGTGTAAAGAATTCGTGTTTTATTCCACATTCATTACAAATGTTTACAAATTTACTATTTTCAAACTCTCCTCTATGATCACTACAAATTCTCTTAATGGTGAGTTCTTTTTCCATTT
>JAOXJP010178541.1:0-12511 GCA_025762735.1 Platanus orientalis
GGGACCACACACATCATAATAATTAGTTCTAACAACTCAGTGGCTCTAGCCGCTTTCTTAGGAAAGGGCTTTTGGGTCATCTTTCTTTGCAGACAAGATTGACAAATTAGATAATGATGATGTATGTCAATCCCATGGACAAACTAAGTAGTGGTCTATCTCTTTTAAGTGTTCTATGCCCTCACAAGTTCAAGACATGAAGACAAGGAGGACAAAAGACTTGAAGAAAATACCGAAGACTACCTTGGATTTGCCCTACCAATTAAGGTATAAAGCATGCATTACATAGCATTTTAAGACCTTAAAATGAATATAGACATTATGGTAGATCCCTAAAAAAACCAAGGAAAGAAGGCCCAAAGACCAGCCCTCAAGAGTGCTAAACCAAGATCTCAAGATCTTTCAGTTGTGATCGATCACGACCCAGATCTGGGTCCAGTTCTAAGACTCCCAAGAGCCAGGTCCCATCTTCTGCAATCGATCATGAGATGGGTCATAACTTGACTCCTAGACTCGTGATCGATCAGGGATCTTGCAATCAATCATAAGTCTAAGTTTGCCTGAAGATCGATCAGGAGATCTAGGATCGATCATGAGCCACGATCGATCAGGGATCTCATAATCGATCTCGAGGGCATTTTTGACAAAAATAAAAATCATGAATTTGTGTTCAGAAATGATCCTAGAGGGGGTGAATAGGATAATTCAAATTTTCAATTCCTTTTGTTAATTTAAAACACCCTTTCACTGAATTTTCTTAATCTCAATATTTATTTGCAATGAAAGTCTTTTGATTCGCAAATTACTTGTCTATGAAACAATCATTGACCACGAGGCTTCGTCATACACTATAGTGTTACCTATAGCAGAGCGGGAGCTAGGTTGATAAGTTTCCTACAATTATTTGGCTTAGCCCTTTTAATCTTAAGTGTTAATGTGCACAATTGTATTGAATGGAATAACTATAAATGAGTTGCTTGATAAAGTAAATGCAAGTAATCAAGACAATCAATAAGCACATAACACATTGAATTTATAATGGTTCAACACAATGGCGTACATCTACTCTTAAAAGCTCACAATCGAGCTATATAATTTTATTATGATTGAAATAGTATAATCAAAGTCAAAATTAAATAAAAGCAAAACTACTTACAATGCAAACCAATTTACACTCGGTGTCTCCGGCGATTGTGGTCTACACTTCTAGTGTCTTGGGCGAAAGTGTCAAGTCTACACTATCGGTGTCTCCAGCGATAGTGCTGGGTTTATTCCCAGTGTCTCCGGCGAGAACGGTCTACACCTTCGATGAGGTGCTTAGGTCTACACTACCAGTGTCTCCGGCGATAGTGCTCAAATCTCCTAGTGTCTCTAGCAGGAGTATTCACAAGTATATGAGAGTAATTTAAACAAAGCAAAACTTTCCTCTTTGAAGGTTGATGTAGCTTTTCCTATAGTTTAGGAATGCTCCTTCTTGAGCAAGATATGACTATTGAATCCCATGCGAGTTTCCCTCTGGATAACTCTTGAATCCCGCATCTTGAAGATTTGTCTTAGCAAGGGTAGAGAGGGGGCTTCGATTGATCTTTATCCTATCTAGATATAGGGATTGATGAGTACAAGGTTGGAGAAAAGAATCTCTCTTAAGAACACCAAAGTTTTGAGTAAAAAGAATTCAAAGTGGTTCCAAACCATTTGGTTTGCTCTTCGATGCTTATGCATATTTATAGTGGACCTAAAATCATAGTGTTCATTCAATAAGAATAATCTCTAATGGTCAAATCATGTTTAACATTGATTGGTTTCAAAATTTGAAGATTTCATGACAGTCTGGGCATTTCTAGCACTTTGGATCGATCCTAGTGCTTAGATCTTAGAAAAACTAGCGCCCGAGAATCCATCAATCCAAATAAGGCTGGATTGATTCAAATAAGTTTCGATCAATCCAAATAATTTGGATTGAACTAGGGATTTTGGATCGATCCAAAGTTTCTATAATTCCTTAAAATTGCCTGAAAAAGCTCTAAAGACTTCAAGATCGCCCATCCAAGGTTCGAGATCGCCCATTCACTGTGGCCATGCCACCTTACCTGATTTAACATTTATAAGCTCAAAGTGAACTATGAATCCTTCGGAATGATTTTCACATTCTTGGTTGGCATTCCTTGAGTTAGTTCTTTGCACTTGAGACAGTTCTTTGTGCTTGGGGTAGTTCTTCATGAAGCTTGAACCAGACAACCTTCTAGACTCAAACATGACTCCTTACATGTCCTAGTCTATATAATGCTTGTATTTTACAGTTTATGGAATTTAAAACTTTAACATTAATAGTCTCCCCCTTTGGGATACAAACTTAAAATACATAAATGAAATACATAAAAAATGAATAGATGGACTCTATAAACCAACTGTAGCCATATATCTTTGAGTGATGTTCTTTTAGCTCTCCCCCTTGATATATGATTGGTTTTTGCATTATATATCTTCTTTTGCAATGTGCTTTAGCTTTTAAGATCTTGAAACTCATCTCATAAATAACATACATTTCTCAAACCAAGATTAGTTTAGTCAAATGATAAAGTATAAGGTGCACACAAGCAAGCATATTAATGGATATGATCATGATGAGGTGCATATGCCCATGTAGTACAAATGAGATAAGCACCATGCAAGGTGATGTGAATTAAGCACAACTAGTTCATTTCCATGCCTTTTAGCTTAATGATGTATCCAGTTCATTAATCTTTACTGAGTTTCTCTCCCTAACTTCAACAACTTCTTTATTACTCTTAGAATTAATAATTTTAAAGCATTTCTTCCAATTTCTTTCTTGTCTCCCCCTAAATTCATTATCTCTCTCTTAAGTTCATTTCATTGTTAGAACTAGAAAATTCTCCCCCTTTTTTTCATGGAAACCAAAGGCATGAATAGCATAAGAAGAGTAAAGAGATAACCAAAAATAAGTATTTCCATTAAGTTGCAAAAAGATTTACAAGTATAGGTCCAAAAAATAAAGTAAATACATAAAAAAACTGAAAAACCAGAGGAGCTTTAAGCATCCTCATAACTTGACTCGTCCTCCTCGTTACTGGCAAGGATGTCCAGGATGACTTGAGAATCTGGTGTAAGCGAGGGATCGACAATGCCCTCAATATGGATGAGCCTCTCATCCATTCTCTCCACCTTCTGCCGAGGTGCTCAAAGAACCTAAACATGCATCCGAGGTCGTCGTGGATATCTTGGATCAGTGCAAAAAGTGTTGAAGGAAAAGTCGAAGCTAAGGCTGATGTAGACGCTGCGGGGGCAGGTGTTAGAGGAGAGGTAAGAGCAATTGTGGTCTCTTAATCTGGTAAAGGAACCTTCGCTGATTCAAGAGCGGGAACAGGGGCCAGGACAAGTTGAGCTGCCTTTCCCGTTGCCTAAGCCGCCTATGGTGCAACTCTCCTCTTCATTCCTCCTTCCATCCAATGGACCGTGCCATCATCAATGGGAAGTCCTTGGGGAAGGACCACTGTATCGCACAAAAGGTGACTCCACACTGCTCCATCCACTGGGTGATCATCACCCCATAAGGTAGACCCCACTTGAAGCCTCTGTTTGAATATTTCTAAAGCATCACGTAGCACATGATGGCTGGGACCTCGAGTGCCTTGCCCTCCATCAAGCTAGCTACCAGGTGGACCATGTCATCAAACATTTCGGTCTTATGGGTTGTTGGGAGGAGGTTGTGAACCAAGATGATGTTCAAAAGCCTCGAAAGCATCTGGCACGTACTGGTGGCAAGCTTCATGAACCACGGATCCTCCTCTCACTTGAACAATGCCACAATGTATGTCTTGTCAATCCCAACATTAGGAAAGACAACTAGGTCAGATGCAGGGCGAGCAATCCCTAATAACAATCATAAGTGGTCTGGGTTTATGATCATCCAAACCCCGTACACCTTAGTCTCAAAGGACAACTGAGTGTAGTTATGGTAGTGAATGTTGGCATAGAAGACCCTCACTGCCTCTTGTTGGACGGTCCCTTTGATCACTGTCAGTTGCATCCAATTGTCATTGGGAACTTGTGTGCCCAAAATGAAGTTACGGGGAGTAGTCTGTTTCACCTCCTACTCTATGAAAATCTGCTTCTTAGAGAAGATGTGAGTGTAGTTGTGGAAGGTCGTGGAGCTTCTCAAGGCTCCATAGTTGATAGCTAAAGTTCTTAGGCGCTTTGGTTGTTCCTTTTCTCTCATTGGGCCTTTTCCTAAATCATGTTTCGATATGGTTTTGGCATTAAAGATGCGAGAATCTGGAAAAAATGTAGAGGAAAATGGACTTAATGTGCTTCTAGTTCAATCTAGGATCAAACTAAAGGCTTCCCCCCTTTTAAATCAAAAAACCATTTGTATCCCGTTAATTCTACCAAAAATAGAATCTTTTAAGTAAAAATCCCATTTTCCTCATATTTTGCTCGGCTTCTCCCTCATTACCCATAATGAGTATTTCTAACTTATTTTTAAGGTAATTTATGAGTGTCTTCACATAGAGCACATTCTCATTGATCCACAAAAATATTCAAATATTTTTTAGTCTAGTGCCTTTGTGAGGATATCTGCTAATTGATCCTCTATTGAAACATACTTTAGATGTATTGTTTACTTTTCAACCAAGTCATGAATGAAATAGTGTTGAATATCTATATGTTTTATTCTAAAGTGTTGCATCAGATTCTTGGAGATTCGGATATCACTTGAGTTGTCGAGGAACAGATTCATCGTAGTTTGTGGCAACTCATAGTCTACAAGCATCTGCTTCATCCATAGCAGTTGTGTGCATCTCCTTCTAGCAACAATATTCTACATCAATAGTCGATAGTGATATATCATTTTTCTTGCGACTGTACCATGAGACTAGATAATTGCCTACATAAAAGCATCCACCACTCGTGCTTTTACGATCGTCAACATTGTCTGCCCAATCAACATCCAAAAATTCAGTTAATACTGGAGTGGTATCAAATGGATACCAGAGACCAAAGTTAATTGTCTCATAGACATATCGAATGTTTCTCTTGGCCGCTTTCAGATGAGATTCCTTTGGTACTGCCTGATACCTCGCACAGACACCTACACTATAGGCAATGTTAGGTCTGCTAGCTATCGGATATAGCAGACCCCCTATAATACTCCTATATTCAGTGGAATCTACATCGCTCCTTTGATATCCATTATTATTTTCTCACTAGTACTAATAGGGGTGTCCAATGGTTTAGACTCCGAAAGTCCAAACTTGAATACTAGATCCTTTCCAAACTCGGATTGATTCAGAAATATTCCATCTGATGTTTACTTGATATGTAATCCGAGAAAGAATCACAATTCTCCTCCTATACTCATTTCAAATTCAAACTTCATCGTATAGGCAAATCCATTTGTCAATTCCTTACACGTTGACCTAAAGATGATGTCATCCACATATAATTGGGCAATGAGTATATAACCATCCTTTTTCTTGATGAATAGTATTTTGTAACCACTCACCCTAACAAATTGGTGGTCCATTGGGAACTTGGTTAATATATCATACCAAGCTCTTGGAACTTGTTTAAGCCTGTATAGTGCCTTTTTCAACCTATATAGATGATTTGGCATGTGAGGATTCTTGAATCCTTCAGGTTGCTCAACATATACTTTTCTTGAAGGATTCCATTTAGAAAATCACTTTTGACATCCATTTAATAAAGTTTGAATTTCAAATGGCATGCAATGGATAACATGAATCTAATTGACTCAAGTCTTGTTACTGGAGCAAATGTTTCTTCAAAGTCAATTCCTTCAATTTGAGCATAACCTTTAGCAATAAGGCGTGCCTTATTTCTAATGACAGTTCAATGCTCATCCATCTTGTTCTTGAAGATCCATTTAGTATTGATTATGTTTTTGTCTTCAGTTTTCTCAACAAGGTACCATACATCATTCCTTTTAAATTGATTAAGTTATTCTTCCATAGCTAAGATCCAATCCGGATCATTAAGAGCTTCTTTTACTTTCTTGGGCTCAACTTTTGATGCAAAACATACATAAGTAATAAGATTTTCCAGTTGGCTCCAAGTTTAAAGACCTTAATCTGGATCTCCTACTATGTCCTTTGATAAGTGTTCCTTTATTAATCTATTTTCCTTAGGACACCTCACATCCTCATCGTTTGTCCCTTCCAACTCACTCCTGGAGTCATTAGAAGTTCCATTCTCAATTGATTTGGATTCACTATGTGGATTTTCTTCTTTTTTCTTCTTTCTTGTTGGTTTGAGTCATTGGTTGATCATTAATGATGACATTGATCGACTCTTCCGTGTTATAAGCTATTTTGTTAAAGACCCTATAGGCCTTCCTTCTAGATGAATAGCCAAGGAAGATTCCTTCATCACTTTTGGAGTCAAAGTTGCCCAAGTTCTCTCTATCACTCAGAATATAACAAGTGCTTCCAAAAATTTTGAGGCACTTGAAGTTTGGCATGTTGCCATTCCATAACTCATACGGAGTCTTTGAAGTACTTTGCCTTAGAAACACTCTATTACTTATATAACAAGAAGCGTTCATAGCCTCGGCCTAAAACCATTTAGGTAGGTCTTTACTTGATAGCATGGCAGTGGCCATGTCTTGTGAAGTCCTATTTTTCCTTTCAGCTACCCCATTTTGTTGGGGACTCTTGGGTGTTGAGAATTCGTGTTTGATTCCATATTCATTACAAAAATTAGCAAATTTTATATTTTTAACTTCACCTCCATGATCACTATAAATTCTCTTAATTGTGAGTTCTTTTTTAGTTTGCAATTTGACACACAGATTTTTTAACTCATCAAAAGCTTCGGATTTCTCTCTAAAAAATGATACCCATGTGCATCAAGAGAAATCATATACCATGACCATAAAGTACCTTTTTCCACCAATGCTCTCGGTTCTTATAAGTCCGGCTAAATCCATATGGATTAGCTCTAATGGTCTAGTGGCTCTTATGTCAATCAACTTTTTATGTGATGCTCTTGTTTGTTTACCAAGTTTACAACCATTACATATTGGATTTTCTTGTCTACTTAACTTCGGAATTCCAAGCACTAAGACTTTTCTACTTAGTTTGGATAAGTCCCAAAAGTTCACATGCCCAATCTTTGATGCCAAAGACTAGTCTCATCTAGCCGAGTGATGAGGCATGTATTTGGATTACCACTTCCAAAAATATAGCAATTGTCACCATTGTGAATTACTTTGGCAACAATTTCTTCTTTGTTCTTTATGTGACATCCTTCCTTTTTGAAACCAATGTCATAACCTAAGTCACAGATTTGACTTATGCTTAAAAGGTTATGCTTAAGGTCATCAACAAAGAGAACATCTCTTAGTGTTGGAACTCCGAGTACTTGAACAATACCTATGCCCATAATCATGGCAGTGTTCCCATCACCAAAAGTTACACTTCCTTCCCTTCCTAGAACATAGTGTTAGAAGCGGGGTTTGTCACCCGTCATATGTCTTGAACATCCACTATCAAGATACCATTGTGAGGAATTTGCTCCCTTGAAAGTAGTGTGGACTACAAGACATTTGAGTTCATCTTTCTGACCCATATTTGTCTTGGTTTTACCTTTCTAGATTGAGTCAATTTCTTTTTCTTCTCAAGGTTCTCTTGGTCTATTCTTTGAAAGTAGGCTCTCTTCCTAAGATTCTTTTTATTCAACTTTCTTTGATTTTCTTGGAATAATTTAACTTTTAAATAATTCCTTTTTCGACAATCTATTTTCATATGACCCACTTTTCCTCAATAGTAGCATGTAATTGGTGGATTCTAGATGTAGATGCATGAACGTTGTTTCTCCAAGAAGTCTCTCTTCTTTCATCATTCATGTGGGTGTTCCCCTTGATAAATTGAGGTCTTCCACCATATGACATCTTGAATTTAGATGTTGAATCTTGAGAAGTGTCTATGACTTTCCCTTTATAAGAAATGTTTTGCCTATGGTCAAGAGCTTTTGCCTTTTGATAGGGCATATAACCTTTCTACCTATTCCCCAAATGCTTGGGTGGTTGGGAAAGTGTTTGACTTTTATGAGTAAGGGAACTCTTGTAGGAATACCTCACTTTATTTGCTTTTTGCTTTGGAGAACAATTTTTCATTTTCTCATTTCCTTTTACAAAAGCAATGGTTTGACCCTTTTTGTGATTAGAGGTGTTGTTAAACCCAAGTCATCTTCTATCACCATTATTCTTACCCATTGTAAGCATTCTTTCAAGTTTAGGATTTCCAAGGATAAGAATAGAAATTGACTTCCTCTTGTCATCTTCTAGTTTTTTAATTAGGTTGAGATGATCTAGAGTTTCTTGAGTCAATTTGGTACAAGTCACGTCTAACTCTTTATTTATTTCATGTAGAGAGTTAACTTGATTTTCGAGGTCACTTATATACTCATAAACCTCACTCACATTTGTTTATAGAGTTTTGACATTTTCTTCTAATTCAAGATTTTCATGTTTTTCAAGTTCTAGAATCCTCTTGGCTAGGATTTCTTTCTCTTCGATCAACTTTCTCTTTTATACTTTTTTATATTCTTTTTCTGTATTGAGAATTATCCCTAGATCTCTAAGTTTCAAGTTCAATGAAATTAATTTTTATTTTAGGGCTTGATTCTCCTTTTCTAGTGAGGAACCCATGGAGTTAGACTCCAATTATTTAATTGTTTTCGTAAGTATGTGGTTTTCATCTAGAAGTCTGGAGTTAGTTTCAAGTAACTCCACATCCTTAATAGAATTATCACTTTTGTTGCTCAATTTTATTAGTAGTTCCTTATTTATTTAATTAATATAATTTTGAAAATCATTTTGACAAATACTTTATCAAAAACATTGGATCTAGATTTATATGTCCAATCAATTCATTTAATTCCTAGACTGAATATTTCTCCCTATCATTAGGGCAGTGGATTCCTTGTTGGGCACTTGGGTTATCTCAAGCATCAAGCTAAGTATCTAAGTTACCCATGATATAACCATTAATTAGGCATCATTGGTTGGCAACTCAAAATATTCAACTTAAATAACTTAAAGAATCACAAGTCCCACAGGTCAAAGGATAAGTTAGTAAGCTATGACACATCATTTATACACTGAAGTTTTATAAATGTGTTCATTATGGATCCCATTAATGCATTTGGATTATGCATCTACATGTAAGTCTAGAGTCACACTCTAGTGATTGAGATTACATCACTCCATCATATGACAACTCTACAGATAGCAACCTTCTAAGTGATGTGCCCAACATCACCCAAGTTGTAAGGTTTCAGCCTACAGGAATATGATAGTCAGATCTCACCACACACAATCCATGTGTCTGACATCCTACTATGTTACCTGATGACCACCTATCCAAATAAATAACATAAAAAGTGTCTATGATAGCTCTGTTAGGACACCTATTCTAACACCATCTTCTCCAAATGGCCAATGACACGGCCAATCAGCTCCTCAAGACCTTCCAAGGTCTCACACAGATAAGTGGGCATCGGGGGCTCGCCCTAGTGTGCAGGTGGTACTGGTGCTGAAGGAGGGACCTCTCTGTGCATAGGAGGTGGTGGTGCTAATGTGGCTGGAGCAGTGGAAGGGCTAACCTCAGTGGGGGTAGTCTTCCTCTTCTTGGAATATGTTTCATCTCCAAGCATTTGTCGGTTAATGGACTGATCTATCTTGGCCTTACTTTTGGGTGGTGGCCTCCTTGGGAATTGTGACCCCACAAACCTCTAGAATGTGTGATATCGTCACACCGTAAGGTAGTAGATGGGAGACACTTAGGTTACGAGCCTTCAATATAATGATGTGGCACATGATGGCCATGATGTCGACCTCCTTCTTTGTAAGGAGAGAATAGATGGCGTGCATCATCGAATCGAGCATTTCGTTGTTGTACATCATGGGAAATAGGCTGTGCATGAAAATCAAGTTGAGAAGACGCACTTCAAGATGACATTCTGTTGTTTGGAATTTTCTGAACCAGGTCGTTCCCTCACGATCGAAGACCTCTGAGATAATGGCTTTGTCGAGCTCCTTAAGGGAAATGGGATTGCCTGCCCAACTGGCCTGTCTATCCCAATGAGTGTGGATAGTGCAGACAGGTTTAGATCCATCTGTACTTCCATATACCTCTGTCTGGAGTGAGAGTTCTTTAAGGTTCGAGTCGTGGATATTAGACCAAAATATGTGCATCGTCTCCTCTTGAATAACACCCTTAATTTTCATCAAGGATTCCCAGCATCCGGGTACAAACTTGTACCCAACGAGATGATCAAAGAAAGTCTTGTTATTTACATGCCTCTTTATCGCGCTTGGCCTCTTTGAAAAATAGTCCATGTAGTTAGCAAGGAAATTGGCATCAAGAAAGGTGCCATAGTTGATTAGAGGTTGCCTCTTTCACTTTTTTACAATCAACTTTGTCGTGCCTTTCCCTTTAGGATCATCCTTCTTAGGTGGAGCCATTGAAATGGTTTAGAAGGAGATTGTGAAGTTAAAAACTCAAGGGAAACAAGCTATGGAAGATTGCAAGAGAAGAATGGGCCAAAGACTCAACTATTTTGGCAATTTTTTTAATGACTGGCGGTTTGTTTTCCCTTAAAATTGTTGTGTCGATTTGCCCAGATGGATCTAGTGGGATCCAGATCGATTCGGCTGTGCAAAAAATGCATAGTTTGGCCTGAAATTTTTGGATTTTGTACACAGGCCCTATATCTCTCATTCTTCAAATCTCACACATCACAATTGCACTCCTGAAGTGCTTGAACCTTTTAGAATCAAGAGGTTTTGTGATAATGTTAGCCAATTGATTCTCGATTTCAACAAACTCAAGGGTGATCACTCCCTCTTCTACTAAATCCCGTATGAAGTGATGCTTATGAAATTCCTAGAGAGGGTGAATAGGATATCTACAGTTTTTTTTAGTTCTTTCAAATAAATTTCTTCACCCTCTTATGATTTACTTTAAGTAAATTAAAGATGCAAAGAAAATTCTTTTGCTTAAGTAAATCTCTTCTCTATGAACTTATCATAGATCATGAGGCTCCGTCATGCACTATAGTGTTACCTATAGCAGAGCGGGAGTATCATTGATGAGTTCCCTAACGTTGCTTGATTAATCCCTTTATATTAACCTTAGCGTGTTGGGCTACTTTGCACAATCAAGATATATACAAATAGTGATAAGGTGCAATCAAACTACAACACTATAAATTCCCCACAATGTGATCACTTAAGTTTAGCAATATGAAAGAATTCCTAAGGTAATCAATTAGCTATGAATTGCAAACCAAATATGCAAGTGTGCTTAATTAGTCCAATTTACAAGTTTAATATATTTAACAAGATATTCAACTAGACTTTAATGATATATTAATCAATTTGCAAATTCACTAAGGCCTAGGTGCTTTGTTCTTGTTTATGACATGGAGATTAATGAACAAACATACAAAATACATGCAACCACAAAGACACAAGATGTATAGTGGTTCGGCACACTGGCCTACGTCCACTCTCCAATGCCCACTCCGGGGGGCGTGTTGATTTTATTAATAATTATCTATTAACTATTACAAGGTACATCAACAAGACCTTACCTCTAGTGTCTCCGATAGAGGTGACTTTGCACTTGGTGTCTCCGTTAAGTGCTAGTGAGTTTGGTGTCTCCGGTAAACTCCTAGTATGGCTTTCGATTTCTCTGGCGAAAGCTTCCACGTCCGGTGTCTCTGATGGACGTGGTCAAGTGATGGATATGAATGCAAATGATAGTGGTGCTCAGCCTCTCAATAGGCAAATATAATTAAGGTCTTCACACCAAGTGTAGAGAGCTCTCTATGAGATTTTTCAAGTTGGGCTCTAGCTCTCTAAGGCTCCTTAAATGCTTCAAGGGCTAATCTTCAAGTCTTAGATGATGATTGATCCAATATTTTGTTCTTCAGACTTGGTTACTCTCCTCTTTGATGATTTTTCTATTTAGCTCAAGAACACCTCATGTAAAAAGGGTTTTTAAATGATTTTCATAAATGGAATGATTAATTTGACATAGAGGAGTAGTGGGAGAGTTCTTGACTCATTTGGGACATGTCCTAAGCTTTTATAGGCGAGCCATGGCCTTCCTAAGCCCCCAACGGCTAAAAAATAATGTTCAAAATTCTGACCGTTGAGACTGTGGTCGACCCCGGTACCCCTTGGTGGTCGACCGCCACTTTTTGTGAGCGACCGCGCTCCTAGGTTTTCATCACAGACATCTTTCAGTAAAATGGCTATAACTTTGTCTAGAAAACTCGTAATCATTCACCATTTTTTTTCTTGGAAAGTAGACTTCTAGATCTTTCCATACACTTATAGATTGTAGTCTAATTCCTAATGATATTATCTAGGGAGTCTTTGGAAGTTGCCTTAAATTTTATTGATCTAGATAGCATTAGTCAGCATAGGCACTTCTTCCCTCGCAAGCCCTTTTAATTCTTT
>JAOXJP010178552.1:0-12511 GCA_025762735.1 Platanus orientalis
TATTATTTTTGTTTAAACCCCCCCCCCCCAAAAAAAAAAAAAAAAAAAAAAAAACCATAGAGTCACATAAAACTTTAACTATTCAGGAAGAATAAACCGCGTCCAGTACGCTAGCTTACAAGATTCTCTCTCTTAACACTATATTAAACCCATAACCCTGCGAAGAAAAACACTTTTTTCACCTTCTCTCACAATCTAGAGAAAACAACTTTTTCTCACCTTGAAGAAAACCTTGCAAAGAGAAAACCCTATTTCTCTCAAAGTTACAACCACTTTCTCTCTCATTCTGCACATCCCTAGATGTCCTAAGTCACATATTAATACCCCAAGGAATTTAGGATTGAATCAACCACTTAAAAGTACACTTTTGTCATTCCATACGAACCTTAGAAATAGCGTTTTAGATAGTTTGTTTGATCAAACTGATTATCAATAGATTGAATGCATCTCGATCGGCCAAATGTCTTTTCTGCTCGATCGATCTAATCTTATCTTAATCAATTTAAATGCTCTAGGTTTGATCAATCAAACAAGTCAGTTTTTCCCATCTGTGGTTTGCTTAACCTACACTTCCTTGGATCTTCACACCAGGCTCCACACACACAATAATCTCCCATTTGGAGCCTGATCCATCTTCTTAATGACTACCTACTGAACCTGTGATGACACCTCTTCCATTGTGATTTTATTAGGGTTCTTTCCTTTTTATCATCAAATTTCCCTCGCCTTTCATCTCTTGGGATCCACCGGCTGGAGATAAAGGCACCCTCAATAATTTCTACCTTGGATTTCTTTTTAACCCCTTGAAGATTTCCTATTGAACGTAGCTTCACCTACATATTTTTCAAGATCCAGAACTTGTGAAATGTGCACTACACTCCACCTTGGCTCTTATTCTAAAACTACCTTAGAGAAAAACCTACACTTGTCCTTATTAGTAAACTCTGTGTCATATATACCTAAAATTCACCTTCACCTTGAACTTGATTCTATTGAGTATTGTCTATTCCATGTCAGAGAATGTGTAATACATGTATGTGTGATCAGCTGCAAGACAAAGTGACTAGCGGCAAGTACAAATGGAAGCCGAGGCAAACAAAGTGAGCAAAACAAACAAAGTGATTTAAACATGTAAAATTTGAAGGGACCAACCAAGCCTAGGTTTATGGACTTAGAACTTACCTACACAACCATAGAAATGGCCCCACAGCATATCCAAAAGTTCTAAGGTGAAAAACAGGGTCAAAATATGAAAAATGTTAAATCTAACTTTTGAGACTGATCCTTATTTTTTTAAGACCGGTCACGCAGGATTGGTCACACTTTCACTGGGACCGGTCCCCAGTGGTAGAAATAGGAAAGTTTATTTTTTGAATCTACGAATCTTCACCTTAAATGCATATCTTGTGACCTTTTGAGGGACAAAACCCTAAGGCTTTTAGGGTTATTTAAGGACCCAAAAATTGTTGACAAGGTAGAACCTTGAACGAAAAAATAACTCCTTAAAAGAAGAGGAAAAATAGTTGTCTGAGAACCGTCATTACAAGAGATTCTTGGAGAATATCTGTGCTGCATACAAAGGGGCTATTAGGAGTGTTCCACATTGATTGCCTTGATTTGGAGGAACGTGACTTAGGTTTAGACCCACAAATCCGCAAAGAAAGCTCTGAGAGTAATCAATCTCTCAAGTATTTTAATACTATGGGATTTGAAATTATTTTATCCGTTATACAACATTATTGCTATGCATATATTTGAGATAAAATGGATAAAATACTTGAGCTTATTGAAATCTTGTAATTAAAATCTGTTAATTGAGAAGCATTATTAAGAGAAAAGATTTGACTCTTCATCTAATCCCTTAGCAAATTTTTGTGCCTTCATCGGAGTCATCAGAGACGTTTTCTAACCCTTGCCGGAGACACCGAGGGTTAACATTCAGTTTGCTGGAGTCACCAAACTATTAGTAGTGTTGGTTTTTGTGATTAATTTTTCTCATGTAATGTGTTGTTATTATTAATAAAATTAATATGCTTTGTGAGGAGCTTTCTACAGTGAACGTAAGCACTATTGCCGAACCACTTTAAAAATATGAGTTTACTTGTCTGTGTGTTTTTCTTGTGCATATTTATTCTTCTTTACATTTCAAAAGCTTTCGGTAAATGCTTGTTATTTGAATAGAAGTAGACTTTAACCTTGCCTAAATATATATATATATATATATATATATATATATATATATATATATTGTAATATCTTATTCAACCCCCTCTAAGATAGTGGGATTGGTATTTCATATTCATATCCTGCTTGCTATCACCGTAAACAACTAGTGACCTTAATTATATAATCATCGCTACACATACTATCGAATTAATTCAGTCTTGACACTATCTAACTTAATAATAATATGACAAGTGCCCATGTGTAGTTGCTTCGAGTCAACTCATCTACTCAACTCTAGATAAGGACATTGATCTGTCCTCTTTAACCGAAGGAAGTACCTTTTCATCGTTTATCACTTGAAAACCTATAACACTTGTCTTTTCCCCAACTGCGAAGGAGACCCTAACAAGTGCTTGTTATTTTGTGCACTCCAGTTCTAGCTCCCCATTAAGATTAAAGGAATCCCTTTAATCACTGTATTCCCTGTTAGTTGATACATACCATAAAAATTTTCTCCATTCATCAAGACTAAGCTGCCACATGTGATTTTCATAGATCTACCTACAGCTAAATACCTGTAACCCATGGTATCCAACCGGCCTGGTGAGATCAAATTCCTTTACATCTTTGGAACATATCCCACACCACCCAAAGTACAAACCACTCAGTCAAATATCTTATCTTCATTGTCCTAACACCCGTGGCATAATAAGTGGACCTGTCACCTAAAGAAACAAAACCTGTCTTCTTTTCTTGGAACAAATCAAAATATTCTTTCATAAAGGATATGTGAATAGAACAAACTTGAATCTAATATCTACTCATCAAGTGAAAAAGTGTTCATACCTTTGGAGACTATGAGAGCATCTCGAATGTATTCATTATGTTCATTTCCTACTATCAAAATATTGATACCATCACTCTTCTTTCTATTAGCACGTTATGAATAATCCCTTTTAATGTGATCATATTCCTTGTAATAGAAACATTGCACCTTGCCCTTCCTCTGGACTTAGATCTACTACTCATAGATCTCCTTAAGTTTGATCTTCCTATATTCCCTGCATCTAGTTCTCTCTCACTCATTGATGATTCACCTGAGGATTTTCTCTACACTTCATTACTGAATAAAACACTCATCACATAATCAAACTTTAGTGTTCCTGGACCTGAGGAATTACTAAAGCGTATGACCAAACCATCTCAGCTTTCTACTAAAGAAGATAACAATATCAAGACCTTAACTTTATCATTGAAGTTTATGCCTAACGAGGTTAACTGGCACGTGACTGTGTTGAACTCGCCTAGATGTTTAACAATAGTTATGCACTCAACCATATTCATGTAAAACCTCTTCATTAAAAAAACTTTATTCAATGCCGATGATTTCTCATACATCCACGATAAGACAACCATGAGATATTCTGTGGTTTTCTCCTTTGATATATTAAAAGTAACCGACAATGATAAAGAGAGATGAATCATAACTAGGGCTTTTTTGTCAAGCACCTCATAGTCAGAATTAGATACCATTGTAGGTTTCTTCGCTTTTCCTCCAAACGAATGACATAGATTCTTCTGATAGATGTAATCATCTATCTGCATCTTTCAAAATGTAAAGTTTGAACTGTTAAATTTTTCGACCAAGAACTTTGTGGATTCTTCTGTCGTTGCCTTCATTGCTCCTACTCAAACCAAAGCTTTGATACCAGTTGTTAGGATCACAACTCTTCTAATGGAGGATCCTAAGATGCAATAATAAATAAGGAAAATAAAATAAAACACAAAGAATACTACAAGACACACAATTTTTGTGGAAAACTACAAATCAGGGAAAAACCATGGAGCTATATAAAGCTTTCACTATTTTGAAACAATAATCCGCATCCAAGACATGTACAAGCTCCTCTCTCTCAACACTCTATCAAACACACAACCTTGAAAAGAAAAACCATTTTCTCATTTTCTTTTACAACCTAGAGAAGACAATGTTCTGTCACCCTAAATAAATCCCTTCAAAGATAAAACCCATTCCGCTCAAAGTTACAACCCCTTTTTCTCTCATTCTACATAGTCCTAGACATCCCAAATTACACATAAATACCCTAAGGAATTTAGGGTTGAATAAACCACCAAAAAATACATTTTTGTCATTTCGTACGAACCTAAAAAATTGTCTCTTAGATAGTTTGACCGATCAAATTGTTTCTCAATTGATTGAATGCGTTTAGGCCAAATTCCTTCATTACTCAATCAATCCAAATGCTCTGATTCGATCAATCGAACAAGTCAGATTGACTTGTTTGTGGTTTGTTTCTCCTGCTCCTCCTTGGATCTTCACATTAGGCTCCACACACACAACACAACCCATTCAGGATAAATCAAGAATATGTTGCATGCAGGAGAAAAACTATATTTGAATAAGCTTCTACTAGTGACCTACCATGGTGGATAGCGAATCTCCTGCCCAAGACATTGTCCAAGACACCAGTGGACATCATATGGAATGAAATAGGCGGGAATTTGAAATTGTTAGAAAAACTATGCAGGGAATTGACAAGATAAGAAGTAACAATGTCCAAGTCATAGATCATGTTTTTCTTAAGACAATATTTTTGACAAGATCTATAGCAATGGTCCAATCATCAGTCAATATTCTCAAATCCAACATGGTAAATTAGAAAGCTTTGATGGATTGAATTTCAAGTGTTGACAGTATAAGCTTCATCTTTTACTCAATTCTTTAAGTATTGCATGTGTTGACAACTTCAAAACAGCTAGAACAAGAAGATGAGAAACTCGCACTAACCCAACAAAGAATAAAGTAGAAATTAAACAATTATCTGTACAAGATCGAGATATTTTGGATCATTCAAACTTGGAAACTTTAAAAATAGTCAACATAAATTTCATCCAATTCCCATCTATTATTTATTTATTTGTTTGTTTATTTATTTTTGAGAGGTAAGTATAGGTGAAGACGGGTTTTGAACCCAGGTCTGTGTTACAACACCCACAAACTTTACCGAGCAAGCTGGCATCTTCAGCTCCCATCCATTTTATTGAATATGACGTCCCTTGTGTCCTGGACACCATCCTGGAAAGAACATTTATTTCTTGGACTGCAAACACTCCACCAAGAGGACATTGAGGTCTCTCTGCGTGGGTCCTTAGGAACCCTTCAAGAAGCTTGGTGGTTCTCAGTCCCATCTGGTCTGCCAACAAGGGCTGGTTTGGAAAGCTGACAGCTTGACCAGTTGACGGGTATGAGATGAACAAGGATTTGTCTGTTGGTTGTTCGGGGACCCTAAGACCAAGGTACTCGTCAGGTTCAAACAGATGGATCCATGGTTTGCGTGTTTTGTAGACTCCACACATGAACAGATTCCTGGCAGCATGATCTTGAAGTTGAAGATGACAGATTTTGGAATTCAAGTGACGACCCAATTGACAAAGAAGCTGTAACGAAAGATAGATCGATTAGTGGAGCTCTTAAAGTGTACAAATGTGGGGGAGGACCGCTTTTTAAAAGTGTACAAAAACTGCCACATTAAATGGATTTTGGACCATGATAATGTCATCACTCATCACCTTCCATCAGAGCGTATGAAAGATATGGGAGATTATAATATGCATGAAGTTTTCAGTATTTATACTCTTTGTTTCTTGAAATAATGAAGCTTGTTAGGTGGATCAGAACAATAAATTTTCAGGGACCATCTAGGAGAGCTGGTAGTACTCAGAAATTAACATCTTCATATCATCTTAAATTTTTAATAAATTCAACTCCTCTGTGGATATGTTGTATTTTTTCCTCTCATACATTTAATTGAGTAACTTATTTATTTATTATTATTATTATTTTTTTGGGGGGGGGGGATACTTCTGGCAGCCTTCTTTGAATTGGGTTGATCCATGGTGTTCCAAGTTTTGTGACTGACTTGAATTTCTCCCTAGTTTTATGTTTTGTGATCGACAAACTAAACTGAAATATGACACACACACAAATTAAAAAAGCTACTTCATGCCATGTACAAACCTGGAGATATAGAGTGGGCTTTCGACAGGAATCCACACCCTTCAAACGAGGCAGTTAAGAGGTGACTTTTCCATTTTTTAAAGTTGAGAGAGAAATTTGATTTAGACATGCATTTCCTTTTTGAAAGGAAAAATGAGGATAGCTAGTGCTTTAATATAGAGAAATCATATATCAAATAGGTTGGATCATGATGTTCTATGGACCACATTTGTTTGGTTATATATCAAATAGGTTGGATCAAGTAGTTGATGATTTTCATATACATAATCTAGAATCATTAAATTGAAGACAAAATAAGAATAAAATACATTTATGAAACTCTCTTGCTTTGTACACTCCTTCACAATGGGTGAGATTTTTTATTTTCACTTGCTGATAACTACAGCCAAGGGCTAAATACCGTGTTTCCTAGATTTTCAGATAGTAGTATTATTCTTCCTAGATTCAACAAAGGCATTATCAAACCAGAATCATAAAACTCTAAAAGAAATTTTATTGTTGGTATAAATCTCTTCGAGGAGGGTTTTTGATATCGATTTCATCAAAGAGCTTGTGGTTCAAGGCCAGAAAGCAAATTTTCTAATTATTAAATTAATATCATTCTCTTTTGTTTGCGCAGCAAAAACAGTCTTGAAATTCTACATTATGGGATACGGGCTAAACCACTTAAGATCTATATAATAAAGAGTAAAAAAACAACAATAAAAATTAACAATCACACAAGATGGAGATTTTAATGTGGTTTGACGATGTGCCTACATATACGGAAGAAAATCAATTTCTTTATTATGAAAATATGAAATTTGTACAAAGAAGTGTATTTTCTAGAATCCAAAAACCCACACATTTTCTCCTTGTACACCTTTCTCTCTTACACTGTCAACTCTTGAAGAAAACCCCCACAAAAACCCCTTACGGTTGCTCACTCTAATGATTGGCTGAAATAAAGACAACTTCAACAATCTGCACATCAACTTTATTTTTTAACCCCTTGAAGATTTCCTATTGAAGTTAGCTTTACATGTATCTTTACCAAAATACAGAACCTGTGACATATATATCACATTCCACTTTTGCTCACATTCTGAAACCATCATAGAGAAAGCCTGCACTTGTCCTTTTAAGTGAACTCTACATCATATGTACCTAAAACACACATTCACTTCGAACTTGAATCATAACATTTTGCTATCACTACAAACAACCATTTTCTTTGAAGAACCACCGTTACATATACCATCGAATCAATTCAGTCTTGACAGCATCCGATTCAATCATAACACAGTCAATGCACATGTGCTACATTGCATTGACTTAGTCAACGACAAAGAGGGATCTCAATCTGTTCTCTTGAACCACAAGAACTGTTTCACCATCGTCTGTCTCCATAAAACCCATAACACCAATATCTGTTCCAACTACAAAAGAAACCCTACACAAACGTTTGTTATTCCATGTACCTTGTTTCTAATTACCTGTTTAGGTCAAAGTGATACCATTAAATACGATATTCTCTATCAGACGATACAAATTATCGTACTTTTCTTCCTTCATCAAGACCAAATAGTCGTGTGTGATTTTCATGGATCCACCTATAATTGAATACTTGTAACCCATAGAATCCAACCGGCCTAGTCATATTAAATTATTTCGTATCTTTGAAACATATGTCACTCCATCCAAAGTACATATATCTTGATCTTCATCATTCCAGTACATGTGACATCACAAGTAAACTCGTTACCCAAAGAAACAAAACATTTCTTCTTCTCTTGAAACGTATCAAAATAATTTTTCATAGAGTAAATATAAATATGACAACTTAAATCTAATATCTGCTCATCATGAGAAAAAGAGTCTATACCTTTGGAGATTGTAAGACATGGCTCGAATCCAACCCACCAACACGAATTGTCACCCCTAACTAACTTATAGAAACAAAAACCCTATTTTCACCATTATTATTGAAATTTGGTATCTACAATATTCTTAATCGTTTCCCATCAAATAATTTTTTTAATAAATAATTGTTTTAATGCTCATGCCCCATCAACAATTACTAAGATAACTACCTGCAACATTAGCGTTTGGTATAATACATGTTCACTTGCACTCTAGGGCCACACCAAGCACCAAATACAGTTAATGTCAATAAGATCACCAACCACAAATTCAGCATATGCTCCTTAGATAGGGATCTAGTCCATGTGCCTTGACAGTGCCCGCATAGCTACTGCATGAATGGCTAAGTCATGTCAGGTCAGCACTCCATCGCCATGACAGCGAGATGAATCCCACGATAGCTAGGGTTAGCAAGTGTGCCCTAACGCCAAGGCAAGAGACCGTTACTGTCACTACACCCATAATACGCTATAGTGGATATGGCTTCAATGAATAATGAATATCATAGTTGGAAAACCCGGACTCTGGATTGACTCTGTTGAGGATTAAGCCTGATTATTACTTGGGAGTACTGCTTGTACAGAATCGTAATCTCTGCGCCACCTTGTGGTGAGCCACAGACACAAAGGAGGGTGGGGTGGCGCACCACGAGGTGGCTCAGAGGATGCGGCTTCTGCTTGTGCAGCCCTGAAATACAATGCACCCCCGGTGTGTAGGTTGAATTCCGTGCTGAGCTCATCAGGAGTGTGGGGCTTCCCAAAATGTTTTGGGGGTATCTTTGAGATTTTACTTCAATTTTATTTGAATAAAAGGATTAAAACCCTAGTTTCAAGTTAGGGTTTTTGGAGAGGAGAGAGGCAACTTCTGAAAAAAAAAATTGCTCATCTTTCTTTTAGATATAATGAAATCCATGCAAGTATGTGGATGTAAGAAATCTTGCCGAACCATATTAATCATAATCTTGTGTGTGTGATTGTGTCTTGGTTAAATACCTTTCCTTAATTGATTCATTAATCTCAATAAGGATGACTCGATGAGTCAAGGTTGTTATATATGTATATTAGTGTTTCATGCAACATTAGATTAAGATTTGATAAAATAAAAAAAAAAAAAGATTTAATTCTTATGATCCTTGTATTTGACTTTAAACTCAATAAAACTTTCTCCCAACTGTTTGGGTTCAATTGCACCATCTTGGTTTGCCATTTGGCTCTATTTAATTAGGACCAAATCAATTGTAAAATTATTAGCCATCATATATGTCCTATTTCAGTCCAAGTAACTTTTGCACCGTATAATAATGAATTATTTGGTCTTCATTGCACGTTACCTCACCATCTCAATCAACTTTCTAATCACATATTAGTCCTACTACTATTTTTAATGAAGTATTCATTTATGATTCTACCCTTTCTAACATTGCCATTCATCCATCTCAATTTCCTCGTCTCAACAATACTTAGTCCATGCATGTTTCATTTTTTGGTTGCACAACATTTTGTTTCATAACACAACACAAGGTTGGTATAAAAGCCTGTCATATAGAATCCCCTCTTCAATTTGAATGGTATGTGTTAATACCACAACACTCTTGAAACACCTCACTGGATGATCGAGCCAAGATAACAAAAATGGTCATTTTAGGGTATCTCTTGATAATCAGTTCTCCCTCATCTTGACTAGAATTAAACTTCATATATTCTATTTTAATTTATCTCATTAAAATTTTTTATTCTAAAACATCTCTTCTATTACTCTGAATTTGCATTTACCACCTATGATCTCATCAATAAAAAATATATCATAAGTAAACAACATAACTCAGAAGATCTCCTCTTATGTATGCTTAGTCAGCTGATCTATAACTAAAGTAAAGAGATATGAGCCCAATGTTGACCCTTGGTGTAAATCTACTGTTATTGAAAACTTGTTCATCACTCCCCAATCATTCTAATGCTCACTATTATTCCTTCATAGGTGTTCTTAACTAAGTGAATATGTATACTTGAGACCCCTATCCATTCTACTTTGACTAGATCTCTCCAGGTACTGTAAAATATGTTTTCTTTAATTCAATAAAGAGTATGTAATTTTTTTTTCTTCTCTCTAAACTTTAATTACTGAAGTAGGAAAAAAAAACCTCAATCATCAATCTCCTTGGTAAAAATCCAAACAAGATTGATATTGAGCAATCAATCTTTTCATCTTGACAATTTGCTAAGTAGACTCATTTTATCATTGATTTTCTAATGTTGTAGCTTAACGTGTTAGTTTTTGCTCAACCAGTTGCTCCTAAAGTTTCATATTGTAGCATTATCCCATAATAATTGGTACAAAATTTAGAAGAATAAATTGATACCATAATACCTTTCTCAATTTATCTACATTTTCTAAAGATCTTATTGTTATAAACAATTTAGTTTAAGTTATTGTCTCTTATGCATTTCTAAACCTCAATTAGAGTATCATTGTTGACACCCAAAAAGTGTGCACGAATGAGAAATAGCAGATTTCTCATTCGCCCCCAATTGAATGGTGAATGAATATTTGGATCATCTTTTGCTATTGGTCAAAGGAGTTTCATGATATACTCTCGACCAAAAAGTGTGCACGAATAGACTTGCACAATACAAAAACTAGAAATTGAAAATCAGTTTTATCTCTTCACAGGAAGGTTGTTTTGGATAACCACGACTCTTGTGAGTTCCATAACTATCCAGAAAATGAAGTAAAGTGGATTTTCGCATAGAAGAATTACCTAAATATTTGGGATAAGATTTGAATAATCCCATCTCAATAGAAATGATACGAGGGAGATAGAGTTCTCCTCAAATGAGGATTCGTCTCCAAACTCATTTTAAAAGTTTATAAATACTTACATGCACAAGAAAAAAAGAAGAAGAGAAACAACAAGGAGAATGAGGGAGATAGTTGAAGTAAAGGTTTACTATAAGGCTAGCTACATTTGTTTTTTTGAAGTTTTGAAAGCTACCTCTCTTTTAAGGAGGAGGGAGCACGTCCATTATAGCTCTGCAAATTCTCTATGAAGATATCATAGGGAGCTTGAAAATGAATCAAGTTTCGAATAGGTAAACTCCTTAGTGAATAAACAAACAAGTGTAACATATATGCTATATTTTAAAGAGCATCTCTACTTTCTCCTTTATCTTTCTCTTTTACATGATTGCAACTCTATTTTGATGTATGGCTTAAAGATAATCAGAGGTAGACTGTGTTAAACGGTCATAATTAACAAGTTTGACCAACTTAGAGTTTTAGTCCCCACTCATAAAAATAATAAACAAGCCCCTAAAATGACTAGGTAATTTGTCCAACGAATTTTGCCTTATACAAAAGCTCAGAATTTGGTGTTACAAATTTCTGGCACGTCCGGTGGGATAAAACTTTCCTCTTATCTCTCTCTAAGTTCCCTGTGCTAAATGGCATTTCCATGCTTTAATAGGTACCCCAATGGAGCTGTAGAAACCCCTGCTAGTTCACCACAGGTCTCAAGGAAAACGTGGGTCGAGGTCTTCATCTCCCCACTGCCATCCACTTGTTTGATTGAGGCTTTGGTTTCCCAATATTCATTTTTGGTTGAGGCTTTAGTCTCCCAATATCCACCTGTGGTTAAAGCTTTGGTCTCCCATAAGAAGGTTGAGGCTTCTGTCTCCCTTACTTCACCAGGGGTTGAGGCGTTAGTCTCCTCCAAAGCTGTGATAGTGTTGTCTATCTCAGCCAAAAATGGTAAGTCTAATGATATATTGAAGGGACATACCGCCTAAATGATCTTAAATAAGTCTAGGAAGCAATGGTAACCAAAACCAAACAAACTGTCGAAAAACATTGGAACTTCAGAAAAGAGACAGAATTTTGCCTCGAGTAAGGCCCTAGGATTTCATTTGCCACAACAAAAGTGCGCGAATGAAATTAAAAATTCACATTCGCCACCAGCACAGTGCACAAATGACATACCCATTTATCATTCGGGCAGGCGTAATGCGGCAAGGAAATGGAAAAAGGCCACGATGCACAAGCCTGATAGTAAATACACTCATAAGGAGAAATCAGTTAGTGACTTTACACCTTCCATGCACAGTTCAGTCCAAGAACTCATGGCAAATGATAATGAAAGTTTCCATTTGTGCAAAACTTTGCGTTTACGAGAGCACCAAGATACGCGTCATATGGCGAATGAAGAAAGTTCGCATTCGTGCACAAAACTGCGATATTCGTGCAACTTAGTTGTTGCGAATGAATAAGTAAAACTTCATTTGCGCACACAAGTGGGCTTGAGGCAAGATCTTTTGCCACCCTAGAACCAGGATTTGACTATAGTCCATATCATTCTCACAGGAGTCCTTACGATGCTTAGGGATCAGATAAAGTAGTAGATTATTAATT